>NAOQ01000058.1:175561-204949 GCA_002751075.1 Ichthyophonus hoferi | reverse complement strand
TTTGCTTGTATATTAAACTATGGATGTATTTATATATACATATATATATATATATATATATAAAATAATATGAAATAAAGGAATATAATAAAATATAATATAATGCATATATGTACATGTATATGTGTGTATGTGTTTGTGGGTATATATATCTCTTTTCTTTCGCCCTAAATACACTTATATATGGCAGCTTATACATAAACAGAAACATATAAATAAAGAATATAAAGTATAAAGGGTAGGAGAAATTCTAAACCCTACTCAAAAAATAATAATTTGATACATACACACATTTATACCGGCACCTCAAGCTTAGATACATCTATAAAATATATTTTAGCCACACTACCACATCTAACTACATAGCCCAAACTATAACTATAACCAAAAAGCACAACGACACAAACATCCAAAAAAAAAAAGTACAAAATTTGCAACACAATGCAACCGTATAACATAAAACATATCAATATCCACAACCAAGGCAGTATGTTGTGCATACACAACATCGAAAAGTTTTACTGGAAAAAAAAAATAACACTAATTTCCTTCGTACCTGTGAAGGAGTTATTAAAGGTGTTGCTCGTTGGCCTGTCCGTAGATCGTTCTCTATACAAATAAAACAACTTGATAGAATACCCATTTTTTATTGTATACTTATTATGTATACTTTATTTTACTTTATTTACTGCTATAAGGAAAATGTATCTTTGTTGTGCCGTATTTAGCTCTGGTTTTTTTAAACGGGGTTTGAAATACAAAGGACATGAAATTGTTTATGGTTTTATATTTATGTTTTCAAGTTACGGTAAGAACAGTATAAAAGGTATATAGAAACTGCATATGGCATTATAGACATATTGTTTATAAAGGTTTAGTTAACGGACCTGGTGCATCTATATTTAAAATTGTGTTTAACTATATATATATATATATATATAACGTATATTAATATAATAATATAATAATATAACAAATATGATCATAACACTAAAAACCACGTATGTATAACTAACTAATTATATATAGATAAATAAATGGCGTATGTATGGGCACTGGTTATTGGCTTTTTATTTTATTATCGTTATACTGTTATAATATATAATATAATAATATATATTATTATAATTTATTGTCACATTTTCACTGTATATATTTTTAATGTTGTTGCACCATATTTTTATATTTTTATGACAGTTTTATATTGATAACACACTCAAAACGTTTTACATACTACACCCAACTGATGTTTGAGTACGTATAGATTAGATCATACAATCGCGCATATGGGTTTACAGGGAACTAAAAGTTGAATTTTTTAAAAAATTAAAATTATATTATATTATATTATATTATATTAAATTAAATAAACATACAGTTGGATGGAATCTAAAGCCACTAGACGTGTATGAGATATATTTATATATTCATACAGATGTTCTGTATATATAGTTACCATTATAATATATACCTTTGCACATACGTAAATCAAATTTTGTTTTCACTAGCCTTCAAATTTATTTTGTTAAAAGATATTATCTGAACCCATTAATTAAGCAAATACCAGCATAATATAAATATAAATATATAGAATATAATGTAAGATACTATAATTTATTGGAGCTGGATATTTGCTTGATTTATTAGTTTGCTATATCACCTAATACATTATAACAACAAATGAATTGTAGATGGGTTTAATTGTCAACCTATACAAGGATGACGTGTGTGTGTGTGTGTTTTTTTTTTTTTGAGTCACTCGTTTTTTTTTATTGCTTAAAATAAATGTTAATGTGCCAATGATGAGAGTTATATTGAGAAAATCATGCCTTCCACAATGACTCGGAGTGTATGTCCGTCTCTTTCAACTCGAAAAATAACTTACAGCAGTACCCTACAGCCAATCAAATAATTAGTCTATTTTGGATTCATTTAATATTATTAGCAATTATTGCATCTGAGCAAGCAAATAGTTATGTAAAATAAACAAATGTGCCAAGCAATGAAAATCTTGGATTGGTGTTAAACGCCAACCAGAGGACGACAATCAGAGGGTATCTATAATTATTGTCAAATAATTACTAAAGGGGACTTAACTTAGGCGCATAGACAGACCCCCAGATCATACACAAGCCGGGCGGGAATCGCGGAGTGCGCCGGTCCCATTCCCATTCCAATCTGATTTTGAATCTAATTTTTTAGTTAATGTATGTGTTAGTTAGTTATCCCACTATCCACCCCTAACTCCTACCGTTTACCTTATGGTTATTCACCCCTACCTCTCTACGCCAAGCCACCGATAAGCCCACACCCCTTAATCCCAGTTCGCACCAGTACAGACCAGGCGACCTCTAACATGGCTGGACAGCAACTATATAACTAAAATTCTTGCCTGTATCAAGAACCGAAAAAAGTAAACACTAAATAAATGCTCATGAACACATAGTAAAAATATGTTGTTTCAATATTAAAGCATGACTAGAAATTGTAGTTGTAGGCTGAGAAACTGATTGCTAAGTTTTTCAGAAGACAAGTTATTACCTAAACGTAGGCTTTTATTTACATCCATCACCCGTATCCAGTCTATGAGAATAAAAAAGAAAGTTGGGGTTTCATTATCTTCTGACTCTGAGGAATCACCTTTTTTCAGATGCCATTCCACCCAATGATACTCCATTTCCAGAGGATATCGAACTTGAGTCAACTTCTAATAATATATTAGGATTGACAAGCTCAGAGGGCCTAGCCTCTTTTGATCCAAATTACAATAATTATAACTATTAATTTTGATTCTGGCATTTAATCTATACATGTTTTTCATTAATAACCTATTGGCAATAAGCCAATACCCCGCGAATTTCTATTTTACAGTACTAAACTTTGTGTAGAATACAATAGATACTAACTTCTAGGGTCTAAAAACTATATTCCTTCACTTTACTTACGAATATATAAGTATGAGTGGGCCTTGCATTTGTAGTAAAGGCCGCTTGTTGGCATGCATGGCAATACGTACATAAACGCATACTGTTAAGCTATCATTATCTTATATATCTGCTATCAATTTTAGCCTGTGTAAAAATTATCTCACTCATGTTCAGTGTGGCAGTAGAAGCAGAGAGTTTAGTAAAACAATTGTATAGCCATTATTTAATCTCACTGCAGAATTAATAGTCCAAAATCTGTCACAGACAGAACCACTTTATACTTTCTAAATATAACATTAATTAATTAAATACTTATAACTATAGTTACTTTACCTATCTTATGTATGTAGCTATATTTGACACATACATACTTGGTCAGCCATTATGTCAACCATTCTGATATAGAGTTATTAATAACATCAATTACCCAATGGATTGTTAACAGGGTTATGGCACCAATACACTTTAATATTGATTTATATTGCATTGTATTATATTATACTATACTAAATTATATTGTATCGTATTATATTATTTTATATTATAGAATGGATTATATTATGTAGAAAAGCATTGCACCACTTAAAGTATGGGTCTAGTTAATTAGTAGTAATGAACCTTCCCTAAAGTTCATTACTTTAATACTATGATACTTAATATTTATCATTAGAGATTTTTATCACAGTTAAACCTTCATCCTTTATAAGCATATAAAATATTTTGCCCAGAATTTATTTCGGGTATTTTTTTTTAATACATGCAAACAATAATAAATATTTGAAAACCAATCTAGTTTTAAGTTAATTTTTAAAGAATAGTAAAAGGTACTACGTATGCATCAGTTCATCTCCACACTGGTCTACAGGTATAACCCATGTAAAATAGTATAGTAAAAGGTGCTACGATTACGTAAGAGTATCCCCTTACAAAGTGGAAATATGCTTAAAATCCAATTCTTAGCCTAATTGTTAGGATTGTATTAAGTCACTGCAGGCCAGTCACTTCAACCGAAATGATACAACCAAACCTAAGGTCTGTATCAAGAACTGAAAATTATACATGCAGATAAATGTGGTTTAAATATATAATAAAAGCATCCTTTTTATTATATTTATGACTAGAAGCCTGAACATAAGCTGTTCAGAAGACAACATTTGCTCCAAGCATAAATTACTACTTCCAGTCATCACCCGTGCCCAGTCCTTAAGGATTGAAAAGAAAGTAATAATGATACTTCCTGCTGACTCTGAAGAATCTACTGCAGCTAACAACAACCTGCCTAACAAGACTCATCTCCCACTAGATTTTGATCTTAACCCCTCTTCAAGTGACCTTCTCGGTTCGACAAGTTTAGAGAAACAGACTTCTTTTGACCACGATTACAACAATGTTAAGTACTACAATAATTATAAAGAACCGTTTAAGTAGTAATATAAAATATAGAAAAATATATACCATCCTAGGACAAGTAAGGTGTCTGTTGTAATAATTCGTATACTGTAACTCTCAAAGGAACTCGGATAATTGACTGGCTCTTTCTTTTTTAATAAAAACAAGAAGCAAAATAAAAGTCCACACCAGTTGGACTATTATAATTATCATTCTTAGATCGGATAAAGAGTGGTACAATTATTAACAAGTATCCTGCAATACAGCTGCATTAATAATTAATCACACTAATAATATTATGTATAAAAAGTGAGCACCATCTGTATATATGGTTGTCTTATATTATATTATACTATATTTGGTATAATATACAATATTATAAAAACATATATATTTTTAATATTTCTGAGTTACATGTATTTGCATAAATTAAATCCAATAGAATACCTAGTCTATATATAGTATATAGTTACCATATACAAGCTTAAAGGTCAATATGATTGGATCAGTGCGTACGACTGCATTCAATTTAATATAATCGTTAATGTTTAATTGGTGAGATTGCTTTTTAAAAATTTATATAGTAGTTCTGTATAATATTTTAGATCGTAAATCATTACACAGAATAGCCATTTCATGGCTATTACCACACTCACCTCACATATTCGTAAGAATATATACGGTATATTATTTAAAATGAAAATCCAAATATAAGTAAATAATAAAAATATTTAGCGAAGTTGAACCAATATTTCCTTGCCGGTGCTGAGAGAGACTACAACACAGTCAATTGGACCTATATGTGCTGAGGAATGTATATTAATACAGTAGGTTAGCATGTAACACAAAGAAAAAAGAGGCAGTAAAAGCATATATAATAGAAAGAAAGTAGTAAGCATAAATAAGGTTTAGTATGAGGTAGTGTGGATAAAATATTTTAAGTTGTAGTTGCTAGTATGAGATGGTATGTTTCATAAGCACTATACAATGTAGCAGTAGGTATACATAAATTTATTTGGTAT
This sequence comes from Ichthyophonus hoferi, assembly GCA_002751075.1. Classification (NCBI taxonomy): domain Eukaryota; class Ichthyosporea; order Ichthyophonida; family Ichthyophonidae; genus Ichthyophonus; species Ichthyophonus hoferi. The sequence continues at coordinate 199,611 of NAOQ01000058.1, read as the reverse complement.
ATGATATAATAAATAGAATGGCTCAGTATGATAACAAACACATGATGTGCGTGAATGTAATATATTATGGTACCATAATGGGGAAATGCTAATACGTAATAAAGCAATGTTAGGTTCATGTGATATATATATATATATATATATACGACTAAGGAAAAATAATTGATATAAATCATGCACGGAATATGAATATGCTAATGTTATATATTGCAGAAGAAAGACAGAAGATGTCTAGATGTCTATATCGGAGCCATAATATCTTATATCATATCACATTATACCATAAGAGGAGATGTATTAATATATGGAATGGTTTAGAGGGAGATGACTAGTCCAAAGTTCTAATAAAAGTGATTTCTGTGTAGAGTTAAAATTACACCCAATAAACATATCTTACAGCACTACAGGGCAAAGGAGGGCTCTAAACCTACCAATAATAGACACGGATGACTTGGGGCTAGTAAAAGTATAATAATATAGCATAAAATAAATTATAAGCTTATAAAATATCAAGCTAATAGGCGTCTACCAACTCCATATCTAGCCATAAATCTGACCAATCGGTACATGTACATACCACCTCGCCCTACTCCTTTTTCCTTTTTACACATGTTTGTCTATTACTAATGTAATGTATCTATCTAAAAATTACTTTCTTCCACCATACACTAATCAGCATTGTGCTTACCTCCAATCAGATCTTCTAATCGATCCATAGGATTACATTTGGCTGGGCTAGGAATAACACGCTCTAATAAAGTCACTAACGTGGTGGCCAAGGGCTGTAAGTAATATAATGATATAAATTAATAAGATAAATGTATATAAAAGAAAGTGATTTCAACAAGATGTCTTTATCTTAAATGGTATAATCACACAACCTATATAGTATGCTTAATGTGGTACAGTATAGAGTGAGAGGACGTTAATACTGACCTCAAAATAATTCGCTTTAAACCAATGCACATTTAAGCACATAATTTTTAATAGTTATGTATCATCTACCGAATGGAAAGACAGAGTGGCAATTGAGGTAGTAAAATTGTATACAAACCTGCCTCTTTATTGTCATAAAAGAAGAAGATGTAAGTGTGGATGCAACTTTATATCCATTATTGCAACTCAACATTTTTCAATTCATCTATTTACTGTAATAATATACATATATAACGTTACAACGTTACTCGCTCTATATTCGTCACAATCACAAGATACTATTTTAATGGTCGCCCAAGAGGAAAATTAGGAGCCTTTAAATAGGGAAAGCTAGCAAATCACAACTCATTAGTATCCAATAACTGATTGTAGCAACCCAATCATTTAAAAATATTAATTCATAATAATATGAAGTTATATTGAACTTCGTGACTATAAAATATAGCAATTTTTGAATAATACATGCCTAACAATGCAATGACTTCCTACACTCGCAATTAAATACCCTATGGATTCTTGATCTATAAAATTCTAATATAATTGAATAAAGTATCCTGCAGTAGACATTATAATCACGCTAACCAATAGAACAAAAGAAATAAAATTTCAAATGTGAAAGACAGGCAAATGAGGTAGCATACTTGGAGAATAACAGGCTTGTGTAGAGAAGAAGTAGTGATAGTTAATTGTACATCTGAAAGGCAGGCGGACTGTTCATTGGTTCCCCTGTGGTTATAAGGACAAGGAGTCAGCATGGGTGATTAAATGCAAGTCACATGTCATTACAGAAATATGTCTATGTACCTTCATGAAACATGGTTGGAAGAATTGTAATAATATAACATATCTATTTAATTAAGTATATTGGACAACTGACATGCATACATACATCAATACGTACGTGTACATATACACACATAATATGTCTATATAGCTAATTGAAGTAGTAACTATTTAGCTCTAAGTTATTAACCAGTGAGAATTACAATTGCCCACAGAAATTGCTACTAAACTAACTAGGAAAAAGCATTTCTCTATTTTGTAATAAACGAAGAAAATAACAAAAAAAAAAAAGGAACAATCTATTTAAATGTAGTAAAAGCTTTAGTTATAAATGCATATGCCTCTTTCCCTGTATCGTTCTTTCTTTCTGTCAACATATGATGTCTATGCATCCATTCTGTCCTCGTTTCATTAATACCGCCCATTATTTTAGTGTCACTATATATATATATATATATATCCCTTTCTCTCTCTTTCTTTCTGTCTCCATATCATTTTTATAACTCCTTGCCATCATCTTTCTTCTCTTACCAATCATCATTCTACTGGCACCACAATAACCATATACACTCCCTCCTTCCTTCCCTCTCTCACCTGTATATTTTATCTATCATTCCTTCCATGGTAACAAGACATTCCCCTCGCTTTAACGCTTGGGTGCCTGCAAATGATTGAGTTATATTATTATAACCAATAAACGACGATAACAATACATAGAATATTTGATTGGAGGCAGTAAGAAAGAGAGAATGGTAATGGCTTCAAGTCATGTAATATATCTGGTTATCCCACCAATCATCTGATACTATCCTCTTCTCCATCGCTTCAACCAACTTCCTTGATTGGGCTCTTACCTATATATATATATTTATATGTAATATCTCTTCTATACATATGCCATCAAGTACATCATCTCCCTCTCTCATAAACCCACTACATCAATCGACCAATAATAACAAATTATTATGCGCATTAATCCAATCAATACTTACCTTGCCACGTTTGATTTATAGGACCCAATGACAGAAAGAAACTAGAATCCTCTGTATTGTCTTGTAATGTACTCACGTCTGTCCATTGATCAGCTACAAATTCTATTCCTGGAGCAATGCGTTAGTAAATATATATCCAAGCATATGTATTTTAAGTCACAATAGTTATTATTCTGCTTTTATATGTAAAACATAGTATGAGTCTCTATATATGTATGTACAACAGGACAAACACTGGTGTTATATGTTTTGGAAAGAAGTGAATACTAACAATTGGAATAATGACGATTAATTAATATTTCAATTGGTACATCAAAATGTGCTAATATTAGATAGTCTGGATATGTGTGATTGGGAAATGGCAAGATAGTGAATTTAAAAATAAAATAAAAAGATATGGTGCGATAAATGAATAGAGTTATATAGTGAATAATAGCTCTGTTTCTATATCTGGGTTTCTTTGGAATTGGGATGCATTATTAATGATGGCAGCTAGACATGCAGCTTTCTCTTGGATGTAAATCCCAATTCCTATCATGTTGTATTACATTACATTATATTATAGTATATTATATTTTAATTATAGTCTCCTGACCCATTTTTCTCTGTCCAAGCTATCTTTCATGCTCCTTTAACGTATCAAACATAGAACAATTATAAACCGCCAACTATCACAGTTTCTTGCTTCTTATTATTTATTTTCATTTATACAATAGGTATAATATTATTTTATATAGCACACTATCTGCATACAATCTGTAGAAAGTAGATTATACTATACATGAAATATAACATATCTATAGTATTTTCGATATAATCGTTTAGCATTATAGTCATTGAAATGTATATATATATATAACTGTATGAAGTAGTAATTGGGAATACTATAATATCTACGTGAATTTTAATACTTACCTGGAATTCCATTAGCTATAAATAGGTTCACATCACTGAATGTACATACTGTGCCGGGCTATATGATAAAGAGGGGGAAAAGAGAGTGTGAGAAAGGAAGAGAACCAGAAAATGAAGGAGAATAAAATGGAAATGGAGGAAGAAAGAAATATATGGAGAGAATGAGAAAGAAAGAAAAAGAATTAGAAAAGATGAAGAAAGATATGCGGGTCGAGATAAAGATAGATAGATAGATAGATCGAGAGAGAAAGAGAGAACGAGAAAAATGAAAGAAGACCAGAAGGAATACAATATGGAGAGAGAAAGGGAAACCAAAAATAGATGACAAGAGAGGATTTTGGTAAGTGGAATGTAAAAGTGATAAGCAATAACAATGGCAGTGGGTTTTATGGATAATAATTGACTGAAGGAAAGAAAATAATACAGCACGTATTACATGTTGATTTTATACAGATATCTATAATATATTATAAAGTAATGAAATGTAGTAAACTATAATGTAATGTAGTACAGCATAATAGAATATAATGCAATCCAATATAATATAATATAGTAAAATATAATATAATATAAGATAATGTAGCCTGTCCGTAATTATAACGACCACTAAGAGACTACACCAAAAAACTTATTTCAACTGCCAACTTAATGTGTGATAATAACTGATTATATACGTGTATATACTCTAATGTTCAAACCAGCGTATTGAATCATAGCGTACATGCTGGTAATTACTGGTGGCAGTGCATAATAATATAAGAGGGATTAATTGAAACGTGATTGGGAACCAATGAGGGATGGAGAGGATACAATGCTTGAATATAGTTGGATAAAGGAAAAGATACTTTAAACTAATTAGTCAATAAGTATTAACTACATAATGTGAGATGAAAAGAGTGGGATTTATGTGTATAAATGATAAAAAATAAAATTAAAGAATAACATATATGTATGTATAACTGATACGTAGTTATAGAGAGAAGATATAAAACTTCAAAAATAAAAGGAAAAAAATAAAATAAAAAGCTGGAAACAAGAGAAATAGAAAGGAAAATAGTATGTACTTTAATAGAAGTATTAAAGAAAAAGAAATTTTAATATTTCTTTAAGCAAATGACCAATATGAAATGTATATATTCATGTATAAATAAAGATAAAAGAGAAAGAAAAAATCCACCTGCCTATATAAAATAGGAAATATAGTAAATATAGTAAATATAGTATAAATTGATAGAGAAATAGAGTAAGATAGAAAAATGGAAATAGAAAGAGAAAGAGGAAGAGCACACACGTGAACAATGCTAGCTATATCCGTCCAGTCAGAAGGTGTAAAATGCACAGTTGCACACATCAATTCACTATTTGATTGGGCCACATAAATAATACATCCCGATAATGATTGGGCCCAATAGAGAATGGTACAGGTTACATTCATTCTCCCCCGGAAACCCTGTGTATATAAGGGAATAGTTATACGTATATGAGGTGATGGGATAGGGGAGGATAGTGATAATAGTAACGGTATTTTTATTCATAAATCTATATATATATATATATATATATATCATGCATAAATAGATAGAAAAATAAAAAAGATAAAAATGAATAAATGAAAATTGCAAGAAATGAAGAGGAATGAAGGGCTGGAAATAAGCTTCTTTCGCGAAAATTCAAACTTTCATATTAATATTCATATTGTTACTAAAATAATAGAACAAATAGATATAAATATAAGAAAGTTTAATTAAACTGTGATTATGTTTGACTTTACGTTCTAGGAGTGATTGCAAAGGCTATATTATGCTATAGCATATTATATAATATTGTAGTATGATATAACGGTATAGAGTAGCATATATTGTTTTTTGAACACTTACATCCTTATGACCAATCATAACAGTAGACAAGGTACAGTCCTTCCTCGGAGAAAAGATAGGCGAACTGGGCACTATATAAAAATACAACAATATGTCAATTAAAACAGTGTCGTGTGTATAAAGAGCGTATTTAAACCGAGGGGGGTCGTCTACTCTTGGTCATGTAAATTGGTGGGACTATTTTTATGTGAAGGAGTTGACTGTAGTGCTTGCAAAGTTGGAAAATAAAAATTATGTGTAGATAAGATAGGATAATAATAATAATAATAATAATTGAATATTTAAAGTAAAATAAAAAATAATAAATGAAAAATGAAATTAGAATTAAAAGGTAAAAAATAAAGTTAAAAGTAAAATAAATAAAAAATAAATAAGCTTACATGACCAAGGATTTGAATATATAGGCATGTTAATACTACTACTAATAATAATAGAGAGAAATTAAACTTAAAATTCTATTATACTGTAAAGTTGCACACGTATATATAGGGCAAATGCATAGATCTCTTTCATTATATTTCTATCCATATGTTTAGTTAAATATAGAGTTTTAAAAACAACACAATTTTATTTATTATTATAAATTCGTGCATATATATAAAGTGTATTAGAGTAAACAATTATATATATATAAATATATCTTTGAATAAATAAATATATAAATATAAATATTACATGAATATATCGATGCATATAATATATTAAATGATTATTTTACTACTATTATTGTTAATATTAAAATTTAAAAATTTAAGAAGTAAATTAAAAAGTAAAAGAAAAAAGTAAATTCCAAATTAAAAAGGTAGAAAATAACAAATCAGATATCGATGTTAATCTTACATTCAGAATTATCCATAACAGTAAAGCAGGTATTTTCATTTCCTTTTAATTGACAGACAGAGAATACCTGTATATGGCCTGGTAGTGTCTGCATAAAAGGGCATCTGATAACACTGTGTTAGTATTATATCTATACTTATCATTATAAACATAGAATAGCATATTATTGTCAATAATATGTCTACACTGTATGTGATATACATCTACATTCTATGTTCTTATATCTAAGCCTCTATATTGCAAATACTTTTAACTGTGCTTTTAATCGTCCTAACCATGGCGTATTAATATCTCTAAAGAATATTACTTCTTATTATATATCCCCCTATATATATATATTGACATCTAACTATATACCATATATCTCTTTCTTTTGTTACCCTCAACCGCAATTTTCAATTTCCAAACTGATTTGTTTTTTCTTAAGGAAACAAAATACAATAAACAATGCATAGAAAATTACATTAAAAATTTGGAAAATACCATGTTCCATTGTGTTTTTTTGTTGTCTTAAAAATTCAAAATTAATTACAAGTTGCACAGTCCTTATAATTAAAATTAATACTAGCCACAATTAATGGTAATATATTTCTAGTAACACTAATTGGTATGGGCACTGTCGCATTTTTATTGTAGTTCATTACCCTTTCCTAAAATGAAAAATGAAAATATGACATTGCAATCCGATAAAGAATCATTTGTATTTTAAATATAGTCAATAGGAAAGGATATTAAATCAAAAATCAAAATGTCTTCTGGATTTCTTCTTAATCCTATATTCACAAACCTTAATTCCATGTGTATATATATCTCTCTTTTCCCAACTCACCTAAGATAAGGTGATGTCCTAATTACTTCAATATTATCTAATGCAATGAAACGGCCTTCATAATCAGTGGGATTCCTGTAATTAATATGTCAATAATCTATATAGTGATATATATATATATAATTGCATATAATTATAGGAATAAATAGGTAGATATACATTAAAGAGAATGATGGCTAGAAGGCAAATAATAAATACGTAATTATTTTAAGAAGAAAAGGATATTGGGTTAGGCAGGAAGTTAAAAATATCTAACACTATTGGTCAGTAAGACAGAGCATCGTGAACTTAGATTGAAACAGAATTAATCCCATATATAGAGTCCTGTTTGTCTATACAATAGTTATAATTTACAACATCCAATATATTTGGCGTCATACGGTGTATACATACATACCTATAGATAAACCTATCATGTGTACATATATAACTATATATATATATTTATATGTACATATATGTGGAAAGATATGCCACCAATATCATATATAATCCCATATACCTATATAGTATATATATATATATATATATATATATAGGTAGTGCAATAAGAAAGGTATGCACAATCAGATTTCTCGGTAATTAAAACTAACCCCAACATAAAAGCGTCTTCCTCCAATAGCAGATAGCAGATAAAAAGTGAGGCATCCTGTAGGACGGCCCACCACCTGAAAGGGTTATAATTGGATTTAAATAAATATAAGTGGATATGTGTGAATAGATAAATAGAAATATGTGTATATATAAAATAAAAATATATGTACATATTAATGGAAATGTATGGGTATATAGATATAAATGTAGGTATAAACATGTATATAAATACACATAGGCAAAGATATATACATATAATAGCCTATGATATAACATAACCATGAGCACAGGATTCACTACTACACCCTTTTCTTTCCTGTTGTTCCATTACTTCCATTAAATGATATATATATAATCAAATAATGCAATTCGTTTAAACCTAGCATTAAATTGTAAACTACTTATATCACATAATAATACTAATATACCTTTTCTTATTAAAATGTGACACTGCAGCTCTGTCTCGTGCAGGATATACTCTTTGCACTAAAGCTGCAATATTAACCGGTAGATAGTGGTTTGATAAACAGTCAATAGTTACTAATGATTTGGATTGTTGACACTCCATGGGTATCGCGGCCTGTAGTAATCATAATTGGACTTTAGTCATGTGACATGGAAGGCAATTGGTTCTTGGTTCTGAGATCATATTGCCATTTGAATAAGAATAAGAGTAACATTATATGTTCATTACATTGCTTCTTCTATATATTAAGAGAGGGGAAAGAAAGAGAACGAACAAGTTAATGATAGTCATATGTGTACATATATGCCCATGTGCACATATTTATAAGTTTAAAAAGACGTCTATCTGTATTGACAGCCATTCAGGCACTAACCTGTGACGTTGTACTAGGCACTTGCAGAGTCAATTCTTTCCAGGTAGATTCAGATCGTTCTATTATTGGCCTATCGATAGATGGTTGGTTGTCTATTGGAGAAGGATCAGCGATATGATAGGTACATAAAATTGACATATAGTGAAATGTGTTGGAAATATAATGCAAAATAACTCATAGTGTATATTTATATATACGTATATACAATACACTGTATTGTGCTATATTATACTATATTATACTATATCCTATCATAGTATAATCCATTAAAATATACTCTAGTATAGTATAGTACATTATATCAAAAAATAACTAAAATGAAGTTATTTTCAAAGAACAATATTGCAATCGATCTAACTAGAGGAAAAAAAATAGCCTGTTAAAAGATTGAGTGATAAATAACCAAAGAAATAAAAGGCTTTATATAAAAAAGATAGATTTTAAAGTAATATTTTATTTCGAATAAAATGTTCAATATTATTGGACAAGCGGTAACTAACATGTATATAGTGTTGGTGTCTCGACCAACCAATTCACACTAAATATACTTCTCTAATCAAAGAAAGCTATAGCTTCGTCCAAGTAATATGTACCTGGCTGTGCAATTGCAAACCTCTATGAACTAGATAACCAGTTAAAATACATTTTTATACAAATGATTATATCAAATACGTTAATATATATAATAATAATACTATATAGACTCATAAAAAGGCGCATTTCAATTAAAGAGAGATTGAATTGAAAGAGTATTCCTGACCTATGACGTAATCAATATTCACTGTGTATCTCTGAGTGCAGATTACTATCATGGGGTTGGTTGCACACACATCATCATACATCTCCCTGTATCATAATATAACAATGGTCAATTAGTTAGGGTGATGTCATGTGGTATGGCTAAATATAGGTCAGGGAGTCTGTCCAGCTAACAGTATTGGTAGTATATATATATATACTCTAGTCATATTCCATTAATAAATCATAATCCTGTAATATGATTTGTTCAAAGAATACGCTGAAATATTGGTAAAATTGGTGATGGCTTTAATAAAACTGGAAATAGTAGGAAAATAAATGAAATAATAGTAGAATTGCTTAAACAAATGATAATGGAATGGAACCTATTAGTGAACTGTGTAAGAATAGTGGGGAAATGACTGAAACATTTAGAATTTTTTTGGAATTGTGAATGAAATCTAGGAAATAATAGTGGCAAAAATATGTGAAAAACAGAGAAAATTGGAAAATAACGATGTTACGCGTCCGAATATAGGTACAGCCCTTAGAATAGCTTATAAAAAAAAAAAAAAGAATGGTGAGACTAATTACTGTCTATCAATACAACAAGATCCTGTAACATAATCTTTATCCAATCACCTTTCATCAGTATTGTTGCCACAGTCTTTCTCATCAGTGTTTTTCTTCTTTTCATGCATATTTGAGCATTCTATTATATATGCTTTTCAAGACCTTTCACTTCATATATGTGCATGTGTGTGTTTATATGTTTATAGCTCCCGTTATATCCTCTCCACCTACATTTGCTATCAAAAACATATAAGAAACATAAACTTTGACAGCGTATTCTTGGTAAAGATAATTTTGAACAGAAAAAAAGACATTGGCTTGGACAGTATAAGATATTGTATAATTTTGGGCAGCCTAGATAGATCCATTAAAAGTTAAAAACTAACTACTAGTTGTTATCATAACTTAAATATTAGAGCCAAATATTGGTGACTAGACCTACCATGGTGGACTAATAGTGACGCACTGCCCCTTCTTCAAATGACCTTTTCTTTCTAGACGGGCAAACACTACAGTGATATACTTGTTTGTACGTTTCAACATCTAAGCGAGAGGGAGAGGTTGGCGTTGATTTTAGTGGTCTGTAATAGCCAATGCAATTTTTTATTATTACGCACACACTTAAGAACATACATGGCAACTAATAGAATATGCGGTAGCTTAAGGAGAGTATATGATCATTTCAATGTGACAAGATTGCTAATGTCCTGTCAGTCGTTTACTATACTTTGGAATATCATTATATGGATCCTATTATTGTGTATGTTAATATATATATATATATATTCGGCATTATTAAAGCTGTACTGCTTAAATACTATTACAATCAATAGGATTCAGGTAATATTATAAGTAATCAAGTCAATAAAATCAAAGATAGTCTGCTTTCTATTAATTCGTAATCTTTGGGTAGGTCATACAATACAATAAAATATAATATAATAATTCATGTACAATCCATATCACCTACCGCATCCAGTACCTGACATTTAGCGATAGGTAACTTGCACTCAATCTGGACAGCCAATATAAATACATGAAGTTGACCTGGGTCTGTGGGACTTATAGTAAGCACGATATTAACCTAATCAAATGCAACTGTTATACCATAACCTCTTATATTTATAATTAACAGTATGATATAACTAACCTATATATCGGCGATACAAAAATTTAGGTGATGAAGTAAATAAATAATTTTGATTATAAATATCCTGAATGATTTATTATAGGTGCAAGTCTATTATGGTACTTAAGATGTTTGGTCCAAAGATATTCGATTCTAAATATAATATAACAACGTATTGGTGAGTATGGGATAATATAACTGGCCTGCTATCCAATTGCATTTTATTATTAAGATTTTGCATGATAATATTGATTAGTGGTACCAGAACTTTGTGTGTTGACAGCAAATTAAAAGAAAGAACAGAGGAAAAGAGATAGAATAAAATAGATATGCATATAGATATTACGTGGTATGAAATATTACACAGTTGATCATGCATGTATATATATATATATATATACCTATCTACCTATCTACCTACCTACTTATTTATCTATGTTTTGTATAATATACTAACCTGCAATCCCAGGGTCATTTGAGTGGTAGCTCCAAAATGCCAACTCCTTACTTTCCTTGATCAATGCATTTTGAAGCTGTTCGCGTAGACCCCCTCTGATAAATAACATGAAAGTTTTAGGCCGTATGTACAGACTGAGTTAATAAATATAAAAACCTTTTAAATATCATGATAGGGGGTTTCGGAATATACGTGGGTGTGACTATTATAATTATACATAATTCCACTTTGTGGGTTTCATTCTAAATGAATAGATTTTTTATTTTTGGTGTGGAAATTCCAAAATGTAGTTCATTAGTCATATCTGTGAATAATTATTTTTTAAAAACTCAAATGCCCAATTAAATGTCAATTTTTGGCAAAAAAAAACTTTACAGAGAAACTCAAATTCAGTCACTACTTATCTATGCAGGGTTGCTATTTATAGCTAGACTGCGTAATATCTATACAGTAGTACTGAGTCAATAAAAAAATACATAGTGGTATTAATGCGTTATTTTTTCATTCTCTCTTCTTCCCCTTATACCCTATTATCACAATATTATCTCTCCCCATCCCTGACCTAATCTCATAATACTAATTTCTACTGGAATAAACAAACTTGTGTAAGTACAATAAAGGATCATATAGTAATATACAGCACAACATACTATAATACAATACAATACAATATAATACAATATAATACAATTCAGTATAATATAATACAATATAATACAACTCGGTATAATATAGTACAATATAATGCAATACCATGCAATGCAATACAATACAATACAATACAATACAATATACTATAACATTACTTTCGTTGTCGTTTTACAGGAAGATTGTCACTGGCGACACTGTCAGGTACACGTCCTGATTGGTTGTCAGATTCATGTACATGATGCGTATCAATCCCATTGGTGAAACACTCGGCGTCAATAAGAAGAAGGTCTCTAGGATCAAATGAAATACCACTTTTTCTTTTAACAATCAACGTTGATTGGTCCATATCCACTAATTCCCTTTTCTGTGGGTTTCCATATTAAGAAAGGTAGCGTGACAATGTTTCTAGTGAAATGGCATATGTGACTATTAGATTTTAAACTAAATTTCTATTCAGATTAAAGAGGGAAGGAGCAATATATATTAAAATTACATGTGCGTACAGGCTGTATAAGGAGATCAAGAAGGAAAACCACAAAGACAAAGATAAGAATAGCTAAAGAACAAAATATAACTGATGGAGAGTGAAAAGGAGAGAAATATAGAAGAAAATAGACCAACGTGATATAAATATTATGTTTTAATATTGTACTGTGATTGAACAAACTGTCTTATATAATAAAGCCTACCGTGAATTAGTTGAGTTCGGATGGATTCATGTCTATTTCATCTACTCTCTCTCTCTCTCTCTCTATCTTTTTCCTTCTCAAAAAATAGAAATGGATCAAGGATAATAATGAGACAGGTCAATGAAGGCAACAAAATATGCACACGAAAAGGGTAGAAAAGAAAAATAATATGAAAAAAAAAAAAGAGAAATAGAATATGATAAAGAGATAGAGACAAAGAAATAATAAAGAGATAAAAACAAAAAAGGTGATAGCTTAATAATAAAGCATATGAGACGGAAAAAGGTAACTGTAATTAACACATAGAGGATAAATAGATATAGGGATTGAAAACAAAAGGTCGTACATGTTCTTTCATACATTCACTATCCCACTGTGTCAAAGCTATCCTATCTTCATTACTATCCTCTTCAGTGACCGTGGCAAACTGTGTAAACAACACAATGTCGTCCTCCGTTTCGTCACATGAGCTATTATTCTCCCTACTATCTCTCTCATCTACTAATTCATCATAGTTACTGCTATCCCTATCACTGTGTACACTATCATTGTCCGGTCTCTCTTCTTCCGGCTCCTCTGCTGTGAGCAGGCCAGCATCGGAAAAATGAGACATTAGAAAACTATCTTGTAAAGGTTGTGAATGAGGTAATGGAGGCGGTGTATGTACTGATAAAAGAGGAGACCGCGGGGTTTTGTGTGACGATAGAACTGGAAAGGTCATATTTGACCCATCTTGCGAAAGAAAGGACTCGTGTAGCAAACTAGGCATAAGGTTAGGCTTGTGTATAGGTGAAATTTGGGTGTCGTGTATAATGAAGGTTGGTGAAATACAGGGTTTTTTTGGGGATATATTAGATGAAGGAGGCGTCTTTTGAGTATTTAATATTGGAGTGGGTAGAGTGTCAATAAGAAACAAATTGGAAGAGGCTGAGGGATCGTCAGGTGTTTGTGTTGGTGAATAATGTGTTTTGTTTGCTGAGATACTAGGAGATATGGGTGATTGGTATGTAAGGGGATGGTTATCTATAGAGGTCTTGGAAGGTGATGGAGAGTTGGTCTCCTGTGTAAAAGTGACTGCATCTATATCTTCATCGTTTTCATCTTCAACCGGTCTATGCTGTATAGAAAGAGAAATAATCATGGTTAAGTATACAGAAGAATGTTAGTGTTCGGTTAGAGACAGGAAGATAGTAATAATAATCAAGAATAGTTGATCGTGTCGGGTGTAAAAGAGACATATCATAACTGCTTAATGTATGACTACAATGTCCTCCCGTACAGGGTAGGGTTACTTACCAACCCCGACGTTCTTACAATCTTCTCGTCTGCGTTGGGTCCGTGGGCTATTTCAGGGTATATTATTGTTGATTCTGAGATAGTTATTGCATTAAATAAAATAAACATGATTCTCTTCTCTTAAACTTATAACTCTTGATATAGAAAGTAGTCAAAAGGTATGAAAAGACTGTAAGGAAGACCATATTGGTTTAAATCAAGTACAACAGTAGGAAAGGTATATTATTGGGCCGGCAGATGTCGGTTGGTGTCAGTGAGGCAAATACTGGCATTGCAAACAGTAAGAACCAGATGTATATATTATATGGGTATACTATATGTAAGTCTACTGCACTGACACCTCTGTAATTTAGTATATAGTATATGTATTTACTGTATAATATATAAATTCAAAAAAACTATTTAGAGTGTAATAAAAATAATTTCAAGATGACGTCGGTGTACATCTATATTTTCAGGTTAACTTCATTGAATATTCAAATATTTCAACTATTTGAGCATTCATTCAAAATACATAATTGTATTTATGTAATACTTAATAATTAGTATAGGAAGGTAGTAGAAATCCGTGACTATAATCACCAGAAATCACTTGTAAAAATGAATTTTATTAACATAAAACTATGAAAAGATATGAAAAGAGAAAAAGAGAAGAGACAGCCTCACAATCAAATATACAGATTAGATAGACAAATCAATGCTCACTTTTTATACTAAGGTTGTCATTGGTACTAGAGGGAGTATGCATCCTCTTTCTTTTTGGCACAACCCAGGCTGGACTGGCTGTATTACACTTCACTGGGCCAGTAACAGCGGGAGTAGAGAAATGGGCGGGTAGACTTTCATCATTGTTGACGATATATGTGGTGTTTGCTGTATTTGTAGTGCAGTGTATGTGCAAGAGGTCGGTTGTTATAACACCTGGATTATGGGTGAAAATATTATTTTGCTATTATACATACTATCATATGAGCATACTATAATACATTACATCATACTCTTATGCACACTACCATATTATCATACTATTGTAAATACTATTATACTATTATACCATTATCATACTATCATACCTATTATCATACCATCATATATACTGTAATACATACTAACATACATACTAGCATACATAATATCACAATATCATGCTTTCATGGTGTCATACAAATAAGCATTAAATCATACATGTACACATATCTACGTATTGTAACATCATTATCGTACTCAATATCTTACGCCACTTATTTGCGCATACCATAATATTAAAATCAATAACCCCACCTCCATATTATTCACGTATTGCACACATACTATTTCTTTCCCTAACTCTTAAAGGTTAAAGAAATTGAACTACACAGGCATACTTACGGTCACTTATAACTAAGTAATTAATTATTTGTCGTTATGAACAAGCCTAATAAGATGAACATGAGATAAGATAAGATAGAGAGGAGAGATAAAGAGAGATCGAATAGAGGGGGCATACAATTCTTTCTGTCTATATAAGGTGAATAAGCAGATGATAATGATCTGCGCCTTTTTTTTGATGGTTTGAGCCCTGTTCCAATTGGCTTGGGATCACCATATGGCCTTTGTGTATATGTGTGCTGACGGGATAGTAGATCCGGGTCAATTTCTGGAGTGAAGCCTGTGGTAGAGTAAGGGTGTAAGAACATGTTTGTCTTTGTCTCTCTCTCATATATATATATATATATATATTGATAAATATATATGCATCCTTATTCTCGTCATACAGCTAACCATTTTCTCTGCCTGCATAGCTGATCTAGTTGACCTTTTCTTGGACTGTATGGCGAGAAACACTGCACCTTGCATCTATATTCTTACTTACTTCGTATATATTCTTGTCATGTTATATGCCTATATAAAAGGTGTGTATATTTTTCTGTAATTATCTATGTAGTATAATTTATTAGTATTAATGTTAGTATATTTATATTATATTATATTATCTCATATATAATAACATAAATATAACATATAGTGATACTAATCTTTAATGCATAATTGTGACCCTCTATGAACGAACACAGCAGCGAGTCACTTACCTAAGCTATATGATTTGGCAATTAACGGTTTGGTTATGCTCGCCTGTAGTTCATCTTTCTCTGTAATTGCGCTATTAATTTTACTAGAATGACCTATGTGATAAATAAAGGTCGTATATTAATGGTGATGATATAGTATGCGTACCATGATATATCGGATTATATAATATTGCGGTGTAATGTATCATAATATACTACATACGTATAAATATATGCGTACATATATGTCCATAGCCGGCATACGCGACAAATATATATATATTATATTATATTAATAGTAGAAATATACACGAACATATAAACAGATATTCAAAGCATCCACAAAATGTAAGTGCAGAAAATATATTTAGAGTATTAGGAAAATGTATAAGATTATATAGATGAAGATAGAAAGAGTGTATTGTAACCTCGTGCTTATATATGTAAGATATACCATAATATCATAATATATCTGGCTTTATGGAAAAATATAGCATAATATATGCATTAGCATTACATCACATCTACTTTATTTTGTATTACATGTCGCATATATTCTACCGTATATATATATAACTATGTGGATAGAAGAAAGAGAATGTAATCTATGCATAACCTACCTATATCATCTGAATAAGAATAAGCGTGGTTTAAACTCATTAAAATAGATGGCTTGTGTATTGCTTTTGTTTTTCCGGACTTGTTATTGGCTATATATAGGGCATAGAAATGGTATTAAATGATATACTTGAGAAACAATTGGTTAAAGATACATAGAAAGACGCAATATACATGCAAATGGTCATCTAATAATACCCGATTATCAAAGGCATCTATGCTTATGTGTATACACTGTGTGAGAAAATAATCACCTTCTTATTCCTGCCAAAAAGACACTGTTATGCTTTTCTATTATCATACCCTCGTACTATTTTACCATTTTGCTAGTTTATTATTTTACTATTCTTTTATCATACCATCATCCTATCATCCGTTCATACCAACATAGTAAGATACAATCATAGAATTATATTATCATACTATCATATCATCGTTACTTTTCATATCGACTCTAACATCCTCTATGCCACAATAACCACAATAAAGTAGTAAATAAAATTATTCGCAACAGCTGCAACCAAAATTGATATGTGATCACGGTCTAATTGCCAAAAATAAACTGGCAATAACTTGTTAATAGAATTAAAAGGGACAATGAGAAAAAGATATAGAGTGAAAACAACAATATAGCTCATCAACAGTGCCATTATATTATATTATATTATACATGGTAACAGGCTTTAAAGGTATGGCACTCAGTCTAGATTCATATTTATGTTTCCTTGTAAGGTAAATTGTTATATTACTTGCCAAGTTATAAAATGTACTATAAAAACACGTTAACGAGTGTGTTTATATAGTTAAATATATGCATGAAGTTTTCACAAAAAGTAGAGGCAAATATGTTATCATATGTTTTAATTGAGTATATACAAGTATATAGATCTATAGATATATTTTATTCACATATATTATGCAAATAAAATCACTCGTCTATATATCTACACACTGACCGATTCAGACTTGGCTTTAACAATTAATGTTATGTAATGACATTAATTAACTTCATCGCATATGTACTATTCGTCTACCTCAGTACCTCACTTCACAAAGCATTACATTTCATAACCTAGTATAAAAGAAACAATATCTTGACACAACTGTACTTGTATATCACCAAAATCCAAACATATGTCTCGTGTATATCTCCGTTTCATACAACCTACACTGATACATATATATATACCTTTCATAAATATATCCAAATATAACTCATATTATAGGGTAAAAATATACAGAAACATACACAAATATTGGAAAATCTTTCAGGAATGGGCTATTGGTACAAAAGAGTCAATGGGTTTAGCTATGACATATAGGTTAGAACAAAAACTAATGGGATATCAGTATGTATTCGATATATATATATATGTGTGTGTGTGTACAGGCAAAAGTACATATTCATATGGATTATGCAAAATTATATATATAAGTATACCCACAGTCGGAACCCACATGATACTAATCACACATCAAGGTATGGAATGATCATGATGATGTCCAATCAAGCCATTTTCAATCTACTATCTAATCAATAGAAATAAGGTAGTGGGGTAAGGCAATGTACTGTAGATAATCTCATACAATTGCTCTCAAAATAACATCTTAAAATCCAAAAAAGAGCTTAAGTTAAAAATTGTATTGTATGCCTTATCCCTGCCAATAGAAAATAAATCACTGCCATGTCCCACAAATAACTGCGCACATGGTTGATTTTCATGGGATGCGGTGGGAGATCGGGATAGTCGTGCTATTCGTCGAGGTTGGTCCAAGCCTGTGCATATCAAACTAAAGGTTACCAGGTTACCATTGACCAATTGTTAGATACGCGTAACTAGTTCATAGTAAAGGACTTCATAGCCAATTCCTTAATATGTATAGTACATACACAACTGATTAATAGGCATATTATATATAGAATTGATTGATCAATATAGTATATATAGCTCATAAATGGTTACGTAACAAGCGATGATTTCATGCATATATACATATATGTTCCTGTCATTACAATATAAAAAATACATGCATGCATGAAATTATATATATGCTTTAAAAAATAAGCGTAATAAATCAACTAAGACATAATCATAGGACTAGCAAACCCGTAATCATAGAAATTTAATGTAACACATAAAACTAATCCTGCGTTATAATACAAGAGGTAATATATCTATGTCATGTATACAATGTACCCATACTATATTATAATATATATTGGTATACAAAGAATTTATTAAGATCATATTTTAAATTAAAAGTATCTCACACAAACCCGTCTGAACCGGGCCATTCCACTGATCATTCCAAAGATTTTCCTCTGCAAAGAGAATGTATTTTATTATAACAGTATAACAGTATAATGGTATAATGATATAATAGTATAATGGTATAATAGTATATATGTTTATATGCATATTATTATATAGGTCATGAGTAATAAAGGGTCCCATATTAATGCCGTATGCATGTTCAGTGCATCTATCTATATTGGTAGACATAAAAAGATTTTCTGTAAAAGTAGCCAGTCAAATAAGGCATGTTCTGATAGGTTTAAGTAAAAACCACAAAGGGGATGACTATTAAAAATAACAATAATAATATATAAGGCAAAAATAATTATGAAAAGAGCCTTTTATAAACGATGAAGAGAAAATATGTATTTTAGAAGAAACATGTAAGAGGAAAAGACCATAGAGGAACTACATGCCTGCTTTAGCTCGCTTCTGAGCTTTCCATTCCTGAATCAATGAGAATCAAATTAGCCACTTTTGTGGTAAATTTATAAAAACACAACTCATCTAAACAAATGTTCTCTGCCAAGACAAGATAATATCTCGTATTAACTTTTATTTTTTGGTCTCTATTTTATCCGCCTATACTTTGACGTGCCTATTCCAGTGCTGTCTGTATACACCAAATTTATTTTTTATTCAAATAAAAAAATTGGACCTCATAAAATGCTCTTTATACTTTATATAAATAATGTGTAAGTTTTTAGAGCTCATACCTCGAACGATGGAAATGTACTCATGGTTTTAGCTTGGGTGCCTAACGCAAAACTAAAAATGACATACCATAAACCTTCATACTATTGCACAGACATAAAAAATAATAAAAATCTATCCTAGCTCTTAGTCTATCATACGAGAATTTATTTAGGAGTTTATTTAAAACATTAGTACTATATACATTACATATATATGTTAACAATAACAATCATATAATCTCTCTAAAAAGGGAACGCAAATTAGCGTTCATGAGTTATTCAATCTTTTCCCGCCAACGTTTTTAATATTTAAATGTATTTTTTCTACTGGCTTATCGCTCGTTACTTTGAAGGCTAATAGTTGGTCTTTTTACGAATTAACGCTCTATACATTTAATGTGACCTTATTTAATAAGCCAATGTAATTGCCATACAATTTAGATACCCAATAGAATGTCCCTGAAATAACCCTCAATATACGAATTGATTGCACCACCCGTCCCATGGTTTTTTAACCCAACAATGCTTTTTATAATAATTTCTTTCAGAAATAACTTTATTTTACTATGCGTTATGTAAAGAACGTAATGGTCATTAAGCCGCTATTTGATAAAACTATGGAATTCTAGTTGGTGCTTAGTTATTACAGCAGAAACGCCAAGATTAGGTCATCTAACAACTTGACCTAATGAGTCATACCGCAGAAAAGATTTTTGAACCATAATTTACTAAAAAAAAATATATTAAAAAATAGATCGAAACTGATGGTTCAATCACCGTACATAAATAATGGTCTAATAATGGATGATAAGTGAATCATTAACAATAAATGTAGCCATTTGATTCCCATAGCACTACAGACGTCACATCGGCTCATATTCGTACTCAGTATAAATAGATAATGCCATGATTAAATCTGGAATTAAGATAGTAGATGTGAAATGAAGCCAATTCAGGTCATTAAAAAATGAAATTTTGAAACTGGCGGTTCAATCAGCGTACGCTGTGATAATGGTCTAATGATAGATGATAATGGAATCATAAACAAGAAATGTAGCAATTTGATGCTCATAGAACCACATGACGGCTCATACTCGTCTTCAGTATAAATAGATAATGGCATAATTAAAATTTGGATATGATTTGCAATGAAGCCAAAATAACCAAAATAAGTCATAACGTTACTAGATTGGAAAATACGTAATTGCGTGAAAGATACGATAGGATTGTGACAGTACTCTCTGAATCTATAAGAGTAAATAAAACAATGGTAGTTATTTCTGCTTTTTTATTAAATCTTATCTTTTATCCAATCTAGTATGGCTGTTTGAGCCAACTGAATATGCTTTCTTTTCAATATAATGTAAAGTTATTTTTAGCTTTAAAGAGGATAAAATGTATCTATTTCTAAACGAGTGTTGATTGGTTTCCTAGGCGTTGGGGCTAAATACAAATACAAGAGTCCTTTATTTTATTTACGGCATCTCCTAGGCATACGAGGTTCATCAAATGTTTCTAACAACAATCTAAGTGCTAAATCACGATCCGTGCTCAGGTTATTTGCATGTCGAGCACTGTCTAGTAAATCTCCCGTGGAGAAATATTCGTTATACCATATTGGTGGCTTTTTTTCAATCTTTTTTGCGTTTTTGACTGGAGTAATCATCTTATCACCGGCACATAAATGTACATCATCGGCCGTTGTTGTTATTCGCTTATTTTTATGATCTTTGATTGGCTGTGACGACTTGGGCAGGTTTCTTTTGTGTACTTTTGACCCCGCTTTAATAGTAGACTTCAGTGTGGAAGGCAATTTTGTTTTTATAGTCGGCTTGAGTTGACTAGAAGATTTTAATAAAGGCGTTGATTTTTTTATGGAATTTTGTTTATTAGCGACCAGAGATTTACTTCTAGGTTTTGGCGTAGCAACTGTTATTCCTTTCTTAGTAGTATCAATAGTTTTGTTGCATGGTTCTTGTCCTTTGATTGGTTTACTCTCTGTGCTAGTCTTTCGGGGTAAAGAGGGCATACTAGAGATATGGTCCTTGTGAGATCGAGTGTTAACCGTGACATTGACATCTTTTCTCTGACGAAGAACCCGCTGTTCACCTGAGTTGCTACAATCTTCTTTTGCGATAACAGACGCTACTGGCTTTCGTTTCTCTTTTCTATTGCCTGCATATTTTATATTTTCTATATCGGGTATATTAGAGATATGATCCTTGTTGGGTCGGGTGTTAACCGTGACATTAACATCTTTTCTTGGACGAAGAACCCGTTGTTCATCCCAGTTGCTACAATCTTCTTCTGTGATAGCAGACGTTACTGCTGTTTGTTTCTCTTCTCTATTATTCACATATTTTATGTTATCTGTATCGGCTCTGCCTGCTCCTGTTCTCAGTAACGTTACTGATCTGGTAGAAATCACTGTTCCAATTTTTGGAGCGCAATAAGCCTTATTTTGATCGGAGGTAGATGTAATGTTAACGCTGTTAGAATCAGATTTCATTGTAGTACTTTTATCCTGTCTCATTTGTTCGTTTAAAAAAGGCATTGGAATCATTGGTCGTGTAGGATCTTTAACCCAAAGCCTGTAAGGTAGCGTTAAAGGGGGCTTGCATTTGGAGGCAGCAGTGGCTTTAGTAACATGCGATGGTTTAGCTACACGGAGATATTTGTTGAAACTCGGATACTGTAAGAGGAAAGTATGCATCAACAGTTTAAACTATAGTGTTGGATTAGTTAGTTATAAAAATCACTTCAGTATGTTGTTTTTCAAAATTAATATCGTCCACCACGTCAACACGCTATAATTCCCACACTGGTTGTTTTGATATGTATGCATATTGCGCATATATATTCCATATATGCTTGTAGAACTACAACTATGTTTTTAACCTGTGCCCATCACAGTAATTGATGGTTAAAATAAAAATAAAAATAAAAAGCAAATGGCTGTATATATCTATACATAATTACGGGCCTATTATTATTATGGAAATTTAAAGAACCAAAGGAAGTAAACATAATATAAATATACCTTCCTTGCCTGTCTTGCAAGAGTCTCTTGTACACGCTTTATCTCGCTCATGCTAGCATTTGCCAACCACTCTATCTGCTCATGATGATTGATGGACTCTTCGGATGCCATATGAATCTGTATCAAACTATTTAGCTTGAAATTGCATGTTCCATATTATAATAGATAATCTAATAACTGTCTTAAAGCGTTTATATTAGCCGTTTAAAATCTAGAGGTTCTTAAATCTGGATGAATTTAAAATTATAAAGAATGATTGGGTAATTAAAACTCTCCTAAGTGTGGGTAATAAGAAATGGTAGTTTATATATATTTAATAGCATCAAACTAAGAAAACGGATGGATAAAATGATAATTGCACGTCTATAATATATATATTATGTGTATATATGACACAGAGTGGTGAAAGGGCGGTACAAGAGATAGAAACTACTCTAGAACCAGAAGAATGTGTTACAAAATTTCTCTGAAAAGCATTGGAAGTTAAGTATTGCTTTGGAAATGAAAAAGGAGCTTGCAATTTTGGCTACTAAGGATTAGGATGGTAAAACACCAATGACGTAGGCAAAATTCAACAAAATGTATGTACAATGGTTTTATGCAAAAAGATTGTCAAAATAGATAATATATATACGCTCCAGTGCAAAAGGAAAACAAACCTTTCCAATACATTCTTTATAATCGTGCCGAGTATTCTGGCTACAGACCATTTTGCTAGCTTCATCATTCATTTTTAAATAGCATATGGGGACTTGGAAGTGCTACATAAGTTTGCAAAGCAAAATATTTATTCTAATAATAAAACTAGTTGACAGCAATGGATCATTGTGCAAATTATGTGACAACTTTATTGGAGTCATTCAAAACATTTATTATTGTTTAAGTTGGAGTTATCAAAGACGCTAGCTAGCTACGTACCATTAAATTATTTGAATTTTTACTAAGAGTGTGACGGTTTTCAAGATGAGGAATGGAATATACTATATATTTTCCAGTGTGATATCACAATGTTTATTATTCAATTCGGGTCAGGATGAATAAATATTAATACTTCAGATATATTTTTACAATAATTGTTGCTCCAAGGGTTACAGTCTTGGTACACAGGCTTTTACACCAGTTTACTCGACTCTAGGTAACTGGCTATAGTAATTATGCCTCTGTTTTAATTAAGAGAGGATCGGTGCTTTGATTCGCTTAGATGCTAATGTGAA
>NAOQ01000058.1:161248-175369 GCA_002751075.1 Ichthyophonus hoferi | reverse complement strand
CAGTCTCAGGGTTACAGTCTTGGTACACAGGCTTTTACTACCAGTTTACTCGACTCTAGGTAACTGGCTATAGTAATTATGCCTCTGTTTTAATTAAGAGAGGATCGGTGCTTTGATTCGCTTAGATGCTAATGTGAAAATTGCACAAAGAGACCGATCAATAAGGGGTGTTATATTATGGTGTAAATAATAACTGCTATCACTATTTAACGTTATTAGGTGGTTCTTTGAAAAAAAATTCTTGGATATAGATATATGTAGTATTATAATATTACAATTTGTATTTATGGATTATTTGATTTAGTTTTAGATTGTGCTCTTTGGCCGTGTTCCCACTATTACTACCTTTTCTCCAATAAGAATAGTGTGTACGTGTCTTTAGTGAAACAATTGGTTGAAATTGGGATACATGTAATGACGTTTTTAATGTTAGCCAATGTTGATTAAGATGGACTGGGAGGCCCCTGCATGATTGGACAGTGAATTACAAAGCCAATTACATTTGAGAGGCATGCATACCAGAAATATTTCAGTACAAAAAAGCAAATTACAGTCCTAACTGTTGCATATGAAATGAACTTACTTAAAATATAATAATAATATTATTAGTAATAGCTTTAAAAAAAAAAATTCTCTTTCAGTGAGCCCAACTTATACCTTAACTCACTTCTCACGACTATTTTTAGTAAAATAAAAAATTTAAATTGCTGCTTCTCCATTGAACCCTGAGATATATGTCAGCCAATGAACAAAATTATTTTGATTAATGATGCTTATGATTGGTCCATTAGATATACCCAGTCCGATTGTGACTCAATCTGGTTGGCCTTAACCAATTGTCAAAATCATCTTGCTCGGTGAAGCGATATTATTCTCTAAGCCACAGTGCATCTGTTATTGATTCTAACGCGATCTTATTATATTGTGGTCCTTTGTGTCATATTATGAGCGAATCATAATAGTTAGTAATGCATGCATTCACTTTAATTTAAGTCTCACAACAATATTAGAAAATAATACATCACAGGACGCGACCTTAGCTGTGATATAGCACCACTGCTTTTTACTTGTGATTCTATCCTTCTAAACGCAGAACCAAGTACTCATGGACGTAAAAAATATAACATTTTTCAAATTCAATATACTTTCTTTTTATTTTCCTTGCATAAATCGCTTTAGCACCACTGTATACAATTTTGAAGAAGTTCAAGGGCTTAAATAATTGCATGACTTGACAGAACAAACATAATAATGCAGAAATCCATGGTAAGAATCGGTAGTCTTTTTCCTTCTAGAACTAGAGAGAGAATATTAATTTAAAAGAAACTTCTAAAAAGCAAAAATTGCCTTGTTATTCTATGTGTATCACCCCTTTAAAACAGAGAACAAATATTAGGTAGAAATTATACGGTATATCATTGCATTTATTACTGGGTCATGTTCATCTTTTTGCATCCGTACTAGCCGGGACGCCACCAACAGGATAAATTGTTAAACCAAATCAATTGTTCCATATTTTTGTACCATATCAAACTAATAAAATGTAGCTGATCTGGTTGTCTCCTTTTTAAAATATAGTAGTGTTGTGTTGTTCAAATAAAAATAAACTATAAATGACCACAATATCTAAGTGATTTTTCGTAAATTACTATATATCAATGATATATTTATAAATACATAATTTATTCAAGCTACAACCTTACAACACCATAACTAGTTACTAGCAGTGCGTCCCCCTATTCCAACGTTACCATTTTTATTTTTATTTTTAAAATTGAGAGCATATACTACTTTGTACAACAACGCCAAACTATAAGTTTGTCGGGACTTACAACCAACATATCTGCGCAGAAACGAGGTCTTTCTGAACGGAAAGGTTTTTCAGTAAGTCAACCCTACAGTTCCTGTTTACATTTTCTTTCACCACCCACCCTACCTACCTACCTACCCTCAAACTGTTTTGCCATTTTATTTTAGCTACTTCTATAATTTTCTATTGCAATTGTTAATAATATCCAATAACTAAAGCTATATTACTTTTTCTAATACTTCTCAAATGCTTTTGCTGTTTTGAATTATACCTAGGAATTTAATATGAAAACATAACTATCCTATATTACTATACTATACTTCATACTGTACTAATATTAATGACAAATAATAACTAATAATATTTGTCACCTATTACCCACAGGCATTTAAAATATTTAATCAATCCAGTAAAGTATGTGTATTCACTTTAGCCAACTCCATGGTATTATATTTATTAATCTTTATTTTACTTTCTCTTTGTATATTTTAATTAAGTGTGATTCTAATCATGTTGTCGTTTTTTTGTATAGGTATGCTATGCTAGTTTGAGATAAATTATTCTGCGCGACCATAAGTACTATTAACTATTTAATTGCAACTGTAATCCTTACTAGAACCTTCTATGGCAATTAATCTACTAACATTTCTTTGTCAGTAAATATAACAATACAATTATAGCATAATATATTACAATTATGGTATAATAAATGTTATTTTAATAATTTCTTTAAAGAAGTTTATGTTTCTTTCATCTAATATTCTGCTACTAACAGTTTTTTCTTTTCTTTTCCATGTCAAAGTACTATGTATTAAGTGACTTGCTATATGTCATTTCAATTATATTGTTTATTATACCTTTCCTTGCATTTTGTTCTTTACTGTATTATTCCAATAGTGGCTTAAGTATAATTATTGTCTAACAAAATAAAGTCCATATTTACATAGTAATAATTAATTCTTCTACAGTCCCATTTCCCTTCTCTCTAAAGCTTATTTGCCTGAAATCATGCATATGTATATATTTATCATATTTTAAATACTTATTTAAAAACTGAAAAGCCCCAATACCGATACACTGATACTCCATTCTTTCTCCTCTATGCCCAGTTTAATGAAAAGCACATAATATATAATCAATTATGCAAATAACCCCATTGTTATTTTACTCGGTCAGTGTTGCTATATTTGGTAGTTCAATATAAATGATATAGTTAAAAGCGCAAAGCCCCTATTTTTAGATTAATATATGTGCAACGCAATATGACTGTTATTTTTAACCACCAATTCTATTACATCACTTGACATATTTTTTCTAATCTACGCCACTCCATTATCTTCAGGAGGATTCCCACTTTAGTAATCACAGAAGAAGTGATTTGGTGGCCTCAGCTGACCACCGTCCTTCCATTGAGTTTTCGACATTGCAAAGGCCTTGTACGATGGTACCTATGTATATTGTATTTATATATAATATAACCCATGCCTATATTATATGTTTGTAAGCTAGGACACTGGCAAAAACTTGTTTGTATAGTAAACATACATACATACACAAATGCATATATAGATATATTATATGTATGTACATACATTAATTTAAAACAACACAGTATGCAAATAGCGCATAAAATCTTTGGCATTTATACATATATACCTCAAACCATACTAATATGTGGTTAAGTTGTAAGTATAGATTTTATGGGACGTACTCTTGGGACAAAAGATCACCAAAACACAAAAACACATGCCTTGGATAAATGCAGTTGTATGATTTGTTAGCAGTGATAAGTTTGATACCTATGCTTGGTTTAATGGTTGGCTATGGAAGGATTTTCTCAACCTCCACCCGGGTTCCTCTATACACGGCTTACTTGCACAACAAATAATATTTTAACGTAGTTGGAAGATGATGTTATCCAATCGCTTCCCTTTTTTCAATTGTTTTAGAAGTTTTGGCTCTTGAAACTCATTTATCTTAATGTAATAGCTTAATTACTAAGAATATATATATAATATATTAGTTAATTCGTCATTCTGTTTATAGTACAATACTTTACCAATTAAATGGCTCACTAAAGTCCATAATTATTCAAGATGATACGCGTAAAATATGCATAGAATATAGAAGGATTTCAAACATTAAAATAATTCATGGCTTTAATATTATATAATAATAATTTTACAATAATCAACGCACTAGCGTTGCTATTTTTTATTATTAATTTATGTTTTTTATGGCCCACTCTTTTTGTTTCACAGGTACAACTATCATTATTGACGGTGCCTAAACCAAGTCAAGAAGGTACACCCCAAAAGATAAAATTAAAAATTGATTATGGGTAGTAAGGATTAAAATGGAAATCTCAATGGGCTCATATTGGTTAACTATCTGATCCTTCGGGTTTTTACCTGTATACTTTTTCTTTTCCGATATATAAATATATCAAACTGATCAGCATCTGGATATATTAAGCATTATTTTTATTTTTTAAAATGTTTAAATTTTAATGCAAAGCACTAATGGGTTCTTAATAAACAGAGTATCGTGATATGGTGGTACAAGAACTTATACGAACTGAAGATCAATATATTAAGGTATATGGATAAATCCATGTCAACTGACTATCGATATACTATTGTGAAAATACTTCATCGGATTTAAAAACTAATGGAGGGTAGTGACTTGACAGTAATATTTTGATTATAATGTGTGTATCTGTTTTAGATATGGATGGAGGTTGAGGTATGTATGTGTATATATTCTATGATGTTATATTATATTATATGTATCTGAAAAATCTGTGGACGAATGAGACAAGCAAGTAAGTTTAGAATAAAAATGATACCAAGTCATTTTAACTTAATGCAATTAACACTACTCCCAGGACTTGGAAATTGTACTCAAATTCATCGAGATTGTTCAGAAAAAAAAGTTTATATCTCAAGAAGAAATTGATACTATTCTCGGGTAATTATATTCAATGTATACATATAATACTTCATATATAATAGTTGTCCTGAATAAAAAACTAACAATTGAAGATTAATTAGAATATAGCCATTATAGAGTATGATATTTAAACAAAAAGTTATACAGTCCACTATTATAGCTTAGTTTTAAAACACTTGATTATTATTGGTAGACAATTTTAGCAAACATTTCCCGTGTTATATCATATCCAATAGTATCATGATTTCAAAATATAATTGTCACATAAATGTTTATGTTTTTTTTTCACTAAGCGTTACCTTATGATTCAATGGCTTTCGTAAGTGTAGCAGATGCAGTGTTGCCTTTAATTATTGAAATCTAAAAAAATAAACATGCATTATAACCAATATATTGCTATCAAGACCATAATGTTAGTAGCTTAAACAGCATTGATTTGTCAGTAGTAAACAGGCTTTACTATTGTGTTTAAAAAGTAATCTTTCATTAACAATGATTAAACTGATATGTTTTGACAGATTGATGCCATAATTTAATAAATGTATGGAGCATATTTTAGTTATTGATCACATCATCCTAAATAATGTATTCTACTTTTATAATAATATGCCAATCTACTTCATGTTTAATCCACCAGTTTCATCAACTCTAATAATTAAGTAAATCTGGAATTGATAAATTGCGCTTGTTTATTGGCTATTGTTATAATGTGAAACAAGATTTTCTTATTATATTTCACTAAACTTTACTGTATTCCACCTTATTCCACTTTGTTCTATTAGATTATATTATATTACAATCTACTATATTCCATGATTAGCACCAAAACTAACACTATTTCCACATTATTTCTCCTTGCCTTTAACAATCAAACAAATATTTTTCTCCAACACGGGTTACCTCTACATAATTAGTAATATGGCTATAATTCGAAAACAACATCAAGTACTATATAGTGAAATCTGCACCAAAAATGGCTTGGTATGTTGTTGTTCTATTATCATTAATGTTTACACAGGCAGATGTGTAAAATAAACACGTTTCAGTACTGAAAACCACTTGTAAGACATATGTCTATAAATTGTGATTAAAAACATATGCTGGACTTTTTTTTTTTGCAATATTATTAAAGGTATAAGTTGCGGACTTCAGCTTATGTAGTAATTATTAAATTATCTCTTACTTAGTAATAACTGTGTGAATCAATTAGTAGTAGATTAGAATATTGTAAGTCAAATAGAACTGAGTACAACAGATTTTAGTTTTAGTTCCCATATGATAATGTTTTTTTTTTTTGTACAGAAGATGGAGTCGTTGGGGGGCATTGGCGTGATCTTCTCAAAAAGTACTAACATATTTCAACACTACAGCCGATATTGTGTGAACTACCCCAGGGTAAGTTTACGCCAATGTAATAATGCATTATTTGTATATGGTTTAAATGAGTATGATTACATACGTGCATTAATGTGTAGAATGTATGTATATATATATATATATATATATGTGTGTGTGTGTTTGTTTTGATTAATGTAAATATGTAGCTCTGTATGTGTTATTTCTGTGATTGTATAAATATTTTTTATGTTTTTATAACTATATTTCCAATATGATATATATGAAAAAGAAAAAAATCAATCATTTTTTTTTTGTAAGTAGTAATACAAACGTTTAAGGTATTTCTGAAAATTACAACATAACACATTCCAAATAGTCATAAGTGTCGGTTTCAGCCTGTGTAGTAATTATCTCACCCATGTTTAGGATGGTAGCCAACTATTATTAGCAGAGAATTTCAGATGAAAACTCTATAGCATTTATTTGCTATCATTACATAATTATAGGTTTCCAATCTGTCTCAAGCAGACCCTTTTAATACGTTCTAAATATAGCATTATATTTACACAATAATTCAGAATCTAGCATAAAATAGTTAGATAATTATAACCAATTATTTTACCTATGTGGTTTATGTGGATATATTTGACAACCAGATCTACAAGAGAACGCATTGACCTGTACAGATCTGACCTATCTATTCGTTGTAGAGCTTAGAAGTATGTATGAAATATATAAACCATCTGCAATGGACAGCCTCTGTAAGGGAATACGAGGTGTGTAACTTCATCTCATTGTCCTATAAACCCATTTTTTGTTTTTTATCTGGCTTACTTATGAATCTACATACTCGTATTGTTTTAAAGTAAGCTATTGTAACTTGACATTTTTCTAACTATATATTTGTTGCAATAATATATATTGTTACAGAACTATATGGTTTACATTTACCATCATAAAAAAATACTATTTTAGTGTCCGCCCAACAGGAAAAGGTGGGAGGTCAATCTGGTACTGCATTCACATTTTGCTTCCCTCTCTATATATTCATTTTTTTTCCTATTCCCATCTATTTTATACATTTGATTATTGTAGGCGTATTACAGATATACTAATATAAATGGCACATAGCTAACCCTAGGGAAATCATTTAATATTCGAACCTTTCTTATCAAAGTAAGTTGTATTTCTCTTTTCTTTTTCTTTCATTTCCTGCCTTTATTCTTACTACATATTACATATACTTTGCTGTTTTATTATACTATTCAATCTAGTAACTTTCCTTTTATATAATTTCATTTATTTTAAATTTTAAATTTTAACTTATAGTTTTAGTGAGACCTTTCAATCATGTTTGCAGCCAATATTAATTAGCATTTACTAAATCATAATTTTGGAGTACTTTATAGTTAACAAATTTTGCTATGGAAAAAGAAAATTAAAAAAAAGAAAAAAAAAGAAAAAAAAAGAAAGAGATTAAGTCATCATCTGTCAAATATGGCTATGTATACAACACGGGTAAAGTAGCCATAGTTGTAATTATTTAAATAAGTAT
Source organism: Ichthyophonus hoferi (assembly GCA_002751075.1). Classification (NCBI taxonomy): domain Eukaryota; class Ichthyosporea; order Ichthyophonida; family Ichthyophonidae; genus Ichthyophonus; species Ichthyophonus hoferi. Next base: position 167,714 of record NAOQ01000058.1, on the reverse strand, counting down.
TGCTAAGGTTTGAAGTATTCTATATATAAAACGTAATATTTAAAAATAAAAATAAAAAGGTTTTTTCTGAAACAAACTGGAGGGCTCTTGATTCTGTAACGATATTGAGTTAGACCTACAAATGTTTATCCTAAATTCTCTGCTTGTAGTGGTTGGCTGCCGCCCTGAACTTGGGTGGAAGGATAATTACTATACAGGCTGAAACCAACATGAAATCAACACCATTTACTTCTTATCAACATAATAAACGGATTATGGAAAGAGAGATAAAAATAATGTTAGAGAGAAGCAATGGAGAATACATGCCGTCTTGTCAAGCATTTGAAATAGGTATCTAACTATGATAATCATATTAACAGCCTGTACAAAGAGTATTAAAGTACCCTTTACTATTGGACGAGATGATCAAGAGGTGTGATGTAAGTGGTTCTGCTCTAGACCAATTAATAGTTTTTATATTGTCTGTAGGATAGCATCCATGATTGATTAAAACAATTGTAGTAGATTAGCAGAGAGGTAATGTCAAGGATATAATTAAACAATAGAGTCAAAAAATGAGAGTTGGGGAGAGAGGAAGAGAATAGATATTTAAAACACACAGAAGGTTAATAGAAACAAAAACACTGGATGAATTATAGACAAAACAAGACAATAAGAGGAAAAAAGGGATAGAACAAGTATTTTAAATTACAAGTGACAAACAAAATTATAAAATAATAAAAGGCATAAATGAGAACGATTAGGTCAGAAATTAAGACAGTTATTGGCTTAAGTAAAATTCTAAAATAATGTAAAGAAATTGATTGATTGGTAACTTTTTAATTTTTCATTAGGGTTACATGGTAGGATTTCCAAATTAAACATAATTAATAAATAGACTGAAAGGACAGTTTCAAATTATACAGGGAGCATGTCCACAGACCAGCCTGTTAAAAAAAGGACTTGCAGCTATTAAACACATTGCTGAGAATATTAACGAAATCAAACGAGTGGTAAGCCTAATACATTTCTCTTAAGCATGTAACTATATATTCATCCAGGTTTGTAAATAGGTATATACTGTCAGCCTCAGCTTGTATTGTAATTATCTCACAGATGTTTAGAGTGGCAGCCGATTATTTCAAGCAGAGAATTTACCGTAAAAATTGCGTAGTCTCCATTCACTATACTACAGAATTGGAAGTCTTTAATCTTTCTAAGACAGAGCCTTTTATACTTTGTAAATATAGTATTTTATATATATTATATTTTAAAACCTGGCATTAACAAATTGGACAACTACAGCTACTTTGTCTATGTTGTATATGTAGCTATACTTGGAACATAATATATATATATATAATTAATATCTAAATGGAAAAATAATTTTTAATATTGCATGTAACCAGGCCTAACCAGGCCATATGGAGTATATATGTAGGGAGGGGTATAAAATATACACGGAATGTGGTTTTATTATGACTTATGTTGCGCAACCCTGTATGTTCACAAAAATACAACTATTAAAGATTAGTAAATGATATTACATATTACATATAAAATTTATGTTCAGTCATTGATTGAATCATTTTCTTATTGACTTGGTAATGCCACATATAGCAAGACAACAATGAAAACTGGGAAGGAGTAGACTTGGAACAGAAACGGAAAATAGAAATTAAGGTAAATTTGATGTGTCAATAGATACATTGCATATCATATAGGAGTGAACAAACAGTATAAAGTAATGGTAGCGGTAATTGAATAAAATAAATAATTAGCACGCTTTGTAATAGAATATATATATATATATAACAACTAAATTAAGAGAAAGTAAACCTGGATGCTAGTGTGCGTATTTATTTTTTCACTGTTTTATAGTTATCATCCAACAGTGTTTGGATCCAACTTTCTTTTTGGCCAATATCACTATTCTATTTTTATTTTATTTTTATCCAACCCTCACACCCATTGATCAATCAATATTTATTTATTTGTTAATAGTCAACGAATAAATAATTTACTTATCCCATGGTCGTTTACAGGGCGACCTAAGCAAATACAGATGGTTCTCTGTTCGTGATAACTCGCTGACCTTAAGGTATATACACATCCTACATCTATCCACAATAGGAAGATACTAGCAGGCCTTAGCAATATGTCTTATGCTATTCCAAGTATAGAATAGTGAATACCGGCTCCTATCATTAAACTAAACATTGATAATTCATAAAAAGCGGTCCAATCGGGGGAAGGTCCCGTATTAGTATGGAAAAATCCACTTTGCCGCTGCATTTTTACCAATATTATTGGCGGGTATTGCTTTATTAATGTGTTAGCATACAATCATTTGATGTATTTATTTATATTTTTCTAAATTGTTTTATCTGATAGACCAATATCGAGTTTCTACTTTCAATAGGTTATGTTTAAGCCGTCTCTATTGGTCATACTAATTAACCAAGATAATTGTATTTAATTGATTCTAGATAGCAAGCTGATACACATTTATATATATAATAAACATATATAAATATTATATAAATATATACTCTATAACTGTCTCCACACACATATGGTGTTTTGTAAATACAGTTCCATGCTTACATACACATACACAGCTATACATATACAAATAAAGATACATGAAACATATACATATATTAATTCCTGCAATTTTTCAACACTATCATGACATGTTCTACATCTATTCAAAGATTTTTCATAGGCATACTTTTTTTCTTACACTATCCACAGTCGCTACTTTAATTACTCCACTTATTTATTTATTTTAATCGGCTCACATTTCGAGTATATGATACCTTATTTCATCTTGTTTCCTGGTTTAAATATAAGGCATGTTGATATGCTCACAGCATATTTACTTGATCTCTTAATTTACTCCAAACAGTTCTTTATACATAAATCAGGCGGATTGCAGGTTGTATATTTTCATTGTATATACTTACAAAACCTTTTTACTAATGGATACAGCTGCCTAACTACTTCGCCATCTTTCTCAGAAATAGCGTGTAAGAACAGTCATCCAAAAGGAGAGTTATCAATCAGATCAGATCACTGAGTTGATAACACTATTAGTGCCCTGCATTGATTGGATCCCTATATCGCAAAGCAATGAATTTTAATTATACATGAAATTGGTTATTTTTTTTTATTAAAAAAAAGTAGATTGAGGTTGGTTAATAATAGAAATTCAAATTGGAGACCATGTAGAAAGATTCTTGTAGGCCACATTCATCATATTAAAACTAATGCTAAGTTCCATGTACAGTATTATTGACTAAACTTTCATTTAGTGGAAATATTATGATAGAGTAAACTATAAAATAGACTTTGTCCCAGTCAAAAATAAAAACATATACTTCTTGAAAACTTTAACTGCTACCTTGTGCTTGGATTCAATAAAAAATAATTGCTATGCATTTATAGCTATGTAAACAATATTTCAAACAAACCATAACATAGGTTACTTGGTAGATTAATTTGCATATTGTATTAACTATATTTATCATTTTCTCTTTCAATAATATAATATATTCGGGGCAGGGAAATAAAGATAATAATATCATGAAAATTTATGTTTAGACTTCGTTAGGAATAATAAATAGAGAGAGCATTCTCATAATTTATATTCGTTTAGAAGAAGAAGAAATACTGGATTAAAAGACGTTTTAACATATCTCTTTGCATAATGGAAGTACAAACATACTGAAACCTGTTTTTATTATTGAACAGATTAGCAGGACTTGTCTTGGGCAGGATATAATTGGGGGACCTCTTCCATTGGCTAGCTTAATGTTTTATTCAATTATCTTTTTAGATTACCATTAGACACCAATAGATGGAACCAGCTATTTTTCCAGATTACTTATGCAATAGTAATTTAATTACTAATAATATTAAATAATTATAGTTATATAAAGAAATACTTTACGTAATTAAATATTTATGCTTTAACAGGCTTCTTATCCCCACATTTGCCAAATGTTGGAATATATTCTGATATACATCATGTGTTTGCTGACAACCAGCACAGCGACATTTAGATTCCGGCTACATACTATTTAACTCATCCTTACATTCATCACAACGAGACAGCTAATGATAAAGATTAATATTATACTAGTTTGCTGTGATGCATTGACTGATCTTACATTATTTACAATAACGTATTAGCTTGAGATTTGGTGGTCTAGGTTTATACAACCAAAAATAAATTCAATCCGTTATTTTTTTTCTATATACAAAAAACCATTTAAAAATTTTCTTTTGACACAAAAGACTTACGCAAACCTAACAATATTTCTCTCCTGAATGACACAATAACTGCTTTTTCTTCTAAAAAAAGGAAAAAAAAAATACCGCTTTTAAGGCACATATAAGTATGCCAATGTGTTCCTGTATAAACAATTAAAACAATTGCATAAGTTGAAAATAATTAGGATCTTTATTTAACGTTAATTAAGAGCCTGCTTCTTTCAATTGCATGTAAAGAAATGTTATTTCAAAAGAAAAATAAATGCAATATCACAATGTGGCAATAATGGGTTGCCCTATATGTCTACTCAGCGCAATATCTGCACTTGCATCTAAATATCAGTAGAGCTATATGCGGCTTATTTCCAATAACTTACGTCTTCAATTTTTATTTAAATTGCATTTATATCTTACGTATTATACCACAGTTGCATTACAGTACAGAAAATATATCTCGTATGGCCTTAAATTATGTACTTCAAAAGAAACAAACTATTATTTTTACATATGCATAGGGAACGAAGCTGTAGGATCAACGATGGTAGCGGTAGTAGTGGCCACCTCCGGTTCAAGGCCCAAGAGTTCAAGAACACCATTACCATAGTCGGGATCAGCCTTGGTCATAAAAGCAATCTCACGACGCTGGATAAACTCGGGCACACCTTGCATATTGTGGGCAACATTCTTAATCAGGTCTTTCTTCCACACAGAGTTAAATGAACGGAAGAGCTCACCAGTCTGTATAAGCATTTGTTAGTGTCACGGTAACTCTCAGGAAATTAAATTAATTAAAAGGCTATATATATTCAAAAGTAAAATGCAACAAACTAATTCAATCATTCAAATCCCAATAAATAAGTACATTTCAAGTTAAATAAAAAGTTTGAAAGCATACCTGAGTAGTCAAGTCTCCTCCTTGCATGTAACGTTTGCCTGGCTGCCCATCAAGAGGTAGAGGGATTTCCTGCAAGAAAGCATCACATGGTTCAGGTCCACCAAAGCTGTTAGGCTCATAGTTGACACTGGAACCACCGTTGCCGTTAACACGCATGTGTCCATCTCTGGCATAGTTAAATGCGGGCTTGCGGGGAAGGTTGACAGGGATCTGATCATAGTTGACACCAAGACGATAACGCTGAGCATCACCATAACTATTTATACGGAACTGAAGCATTTTGTCTGGGCTGAAAGAAATACCCGGAATAACATTGTTAGGGGAGAAAGCAGCCTGCTCCATTTCGGCAAAATGATTAGCAACGTTCTCGGTCAGCTCTAAAACACCAACGAATTTAAGGGGGAACATATCCGGCATCCATTCATGGGTCATATCGAAGGGATCGAAGTCAACAGTGTTGGCCTGTTCAACAGACATGGTCTGAATAGAAAGGTTCCACTTGGGATAATTGCCAGCCTCAATTTCATAATACAAATCTCTGGTATAGCTGTTCCCGTCTTTACCTCTAACCTTGGCAGCCTCCTTTTCGGAGAGACCCTTAAGACCTTGCAGAGTGGTCCAAACAAACTTGACCCATGTCCTCTCCTTCTTGTTATTAATCAAGCTGAATGTGTGTGCACTGAACCCATCCATGTGACGGAAATTCAGAGGCAAACCTCTGAAGCTCATAAGGTATGTCACCTCATGAAGTGACTCGGGGTGCAAGCTCCAGAAATCCCACTTGGATGTATTGTTCTCGAGGTTGGTATGGGGATCACGCTTCTGGGTGTGGATGAAGTCGGGGAACTTGTATGCATCCCTGATAAAAAAGACAGGGGTTTGAATACCAACCAAGTCCCAGTTACCCTCATCGGTATAGAACTTAGTGGCGAAACCACGAATATCTCTTACTGCCTCAGCCGAACCACGTTCTCCAGCAACGTTGCTAAAGCGAACAAGAACATCAGTCTTCAGACCAACCTGAGTAAGAGGCTTGGCAAAAGTATACTCGGACATATCGGCCATAGTAGTGAAAGTACCGCGAGCTCCGGTACCAAAAGCGTGAACAATTCTCTCAGGAATACGTTCTCTGTTAAAGTGACCATGCTTCTCAAATAAGTGCCAGTCCTCCACCAGGGTTGGGCCGCGAGGACCAGCTGAGAGACTATTACGATTGTTAGGAATAACAATACCCGAATCTGACCTCATTAGTTTGGCAAAAGGGCATCTAGCCGCAGCATCGTTCATGTCGAGCTCACCCTGAACGGGCGACAA
>NAOQ01000058.1:133096-151584 GCA_002751075.1 Ichthyophonus hoferi | reverse complement strand
GACTGTAACAAAAAAAAAGGCATTGAACACTTTGGCTCCAAAAGTAATTTAGTCAATCATAGTAGTTTTTCTGGGATTTAGGTGTAGATAAAATCTCTTACAAAAATTAGAACCAACAGAAACAGAAACAGATGCTCTTTCCAGGTTAGCAACACCTGTAAATTATAGAATATAAGTATGATCTGGATGAATGTAACTAAATATTTTTCTTGATCCTTCTGAGATTCCCTGGGTACAGTTAATTGGATTAATTTTTATTAATGAGAGCAATAATATTTGAGGTGCTAAGTAGGCACTTGCCAATAGAATAATTTATTAATACTGCCATTTCCTGGCCTGGCCTGTTGGCTGCTCCTAATGATATAACAGGCTTAGAATTATAATAATGCCACCACAGCTGGCATTCTTTTATAACTAATATAATTAACAAGCCAAATGTTTAATCTATAATATCAAAGTTGTCTACGTACTGTATGTTATAATTGGTTCCTGATTGATTCAAGGCTAAATTTATTGCACATAAAAGAGCACTAATATATTGCACTTTCTACTGAAAACAATGTGCCTAACAAAGCTATTAAGATAAGCCTCCTACCTGATAACGTATTTTTTTACAGAAAACTAGACCCTGTAATAAATATATGTTAGTTGGCGTGCATTCCTTGCTGGGATATGGGTTAAGTCCTTGTTTCAGTTGCTCTTATTACTCCAGAGGTATTACAACCTTATGAAGTATGTGATGATGTGATTTTTAATTAAAAATTATTGGTGTTCACGTGATTGCTTGTAATCACACTTTTTTATCAAAATTTACGATCATAACATATCACAATTATTTCTCCTATTGCAAGTTGCAGAGAAAATTTTTTAAGTTATCTCTAAATTCAGAACAACAGTGTGCCACACAAGCAGAACTTATAAAAGCCAAATCAACTAGAAAACCACGCACATTTTATGTAAAACAAAATTTAATACAGTAAATATTAATTTTATTTCTAATAGTCAGATAAAATGCAGTACAACAGATACTTCTATTTATAATAAATATTAAATATGTTGCCTGGTATTCAAATCTATTGACGCACTCTTGATTGCATATTCAATGAGTGGTATAGATTAATGAAGTACAGGTAACCGCAGTTTATAATTTTGTGTTAACACATAAATCTTTAATTAATAGGGGAATTTATTTATACAGCTATAATCATTTAATAGTATCAGCAATTACTATTACATATGTAGTCTGAAAAAATATTTAGTAATTGATTGATGCTAAATATCACTCCAAGATGATCAAATAAAATTGAACCAGCCAATGGTAGAGGCTCTACAGTTATATAGTAGGCCATTTCAGATCATATGTTTGAAGTCAAAATATTTTGTTGCTTAGGAATCCTGCCTAAGGTAAGTCCAACAGCTTTTACCAATGACTCTACAGTCATCTGATCATCAATCAACAACTAGCGGCCCAACTAGTTGTGCTCTCTTAGTTTTGTCAACCTTTTGGGTTTAGGTCTCAACTTTCCTTGGCCTAGTTTAGTAATAAAAAATATACCTTATTATTTCTGTACTCCATTTATGCAAAGGAACACCTTAAAACACCCCTTAATTTTGTATTCTCTCTTCTTCTAAAAGGGTATATGTTACAGGGACACTCCTATTTTTACTTATTATCTCCAACATGGCAACCATAAAAGCCTAAATAGTGTATCATAACCACAAAGCCTAGTCAATCTATTAAGTCAATGGTCCATTAATACCAAAAGCATCTCACTCCAACCTTATATCAATTTAATGATATCTATATGTAAAGAATCAATTTTTATACCTCCATACGCTGTCTTTAAATCTACATTTGAATTATCAACATGTCCAGCTTCAAAGTGATCTCAAGGTATTGTACAAAACTCCAGGACAACACCCACACATAACTTCAGCTGCCATTTTTAAGATGCCAGAGCTTACAACAAAGCCAGAGCCCAAGTCAGTAGAAACATTTGACATAGAGTTTGGCCAACTGTCTTATATTTTGTTTTACCCTGGGTGTCATGCCATAGCCATATTCACTTCTGCATGTCAAGAGGCATTTCATATTTTACTTATTGAGCCACAGAGCCTTTTGTTTTTGGGTTTACCATTGCTGTTAGGCTTTCTGAGGTTTGGCTATACATTGCCATTTCTCTTGCCATATTACTCGTTCTTGTTGTCATACTGCCCTTTGTTTGTTCTTTGGTATTTTAGATCTTCCTGATCCATGCCCTGAAATGCTTTTTCTCTTTCATAGAATTCAATGGCCATAATGATTATTTGCCATTGAAGATAAGCACCATTATGGGCCTCTAGCCATGTCACTATAACATCGTACTTAAGTGTTGCATACAATAATTAAAGGATGGATGTTGACTATGATATAATCCTCATGTACTTGATGAATCATTCCGTGCAGTTATATGTAAGCTGCTTTGCATTGTGCAAGGGACTTGAAGGCTAACTTGCCTCTTTCAATCTTGATTCTGGAAAACTCAGCATGCCATCTTGCAATTATGTTTTTTGAAGTTGAAGCTACCTTAAATGTTCTTGTCAAGTTTATCATTTTGTCATAGACAAATGCTTAAGAATTTATGTTCTCTAGAGCTACATACTCTCATCCTGCTGTTCTTACCATGTGAGTCAGGTAGTAGCATTCCAAACGCTCCTCATGACAATAATGGTCACCAACCTGAATGTACTGATGCTCCTTCTGACTGGGTTGGTTGCAGTATTATGTGGTACATCCTTCATAGGTGGTGAAGGTGTAAAGATCTTTGTTTCACTGGTAGAAGAGATAGGCGGCGCTTATTGTTGCTTGTCTAAAGATCCTTTTCAGATTAATTTGCAGGAAGCATTTGCTAAAGTTATTAATAGATAGACTGCCTAGGCTTCCAGAAAATCAAGTATATATAGATAATCATCCGGTCCAATTTATGGGCCTGCTGACAGCATAAGCAGTGGTTTTAGTGACAGTACAGGTGATGGTCCTGTGTTGAAATCAACTTGCTGTGTAGTATTATTCATAACTGTGTAGAAAGTTACAATAGTAATTGTAGGGTTAACTTAATGAGGTAGGAAGAAAGTGTGCACCCTGGTGGTCCAAACAATGTTCTTAGATGGTGCCCCATCAAGAAACTTGAATTATGCTACTGTTGATGATTTTGGGCAATGTATTGCATAAGGGATGGATCAACAGGCTGAACAGATAAAAATATTGTGAGACCTGTCTGTTTGGTATCACTGGATGGATATGGGGCATTGTGCCTGACTAATTTTTATAGTTGTTTAATCTTTGCCCTAGCTAGATAATCAGTTGGTGAAGTTGTTATATGATGATAATGTTTTAGGCTACCATAAGTTTATGTATCTGGCTCATATCATTTAGGTGAGTTTGAAGTTGTACCACTTTTATGCTTGGCAATACTGGAAGTGTAGTCTCCTCTGGTAAGGGTTGAGGTGCACATACTTTTGGTTTGTAGTGATATTCATCCATGGTGTTCCCGACATAGCTTTTAATGGTTGCCCCGAATAGTCAATGGAGGATTGTACTTTTACGACCGCTCTAGATTCTGCTTAGGTATCGCCCGGTTGTACAGCCAATGAAATGAAAGCCTGGGTAGCTAGAAGGTTCATTTGTAGGCTCTGCTATACATAGACGTTGCCCTGTTGTATAGCTAACAAATTGAAGATTTTAGTAGCTAGCAGACTCTTTTTAGGGGATTTCTGAACAATTTAAACTGCAGGAGAAATTGTTTGACATTGTATCAATCTTTTGGCAGTTGAGAATAACAAGAAATGGTTCATGTTGTTGTTATATTAGGATAATTATTAGCCTTGTTTATTTTGCTTTATTATTTGTGTGAAATATTGAGTAACTAGCTTCACACTGTGCAATTTGATTGGTTAATTTTTATTACAAGATTGTTAACTCCAGATGAACATGTAGTTAAAATTGATTTGTTGAGACATGGTTTGCAAGTATTTACATTAGTGAATTAGCTAATAAGCAATTGAAATAAGGAAATCCTAGTATCGTCTTATCGAGATAAGATCAGGCATTCCTAGTGGGTCTCTGTGACCTTTTATGAGTTGTATTAGCTAATAAAACTACTTATGATTGGCTCCATTTAAATTATTGAATCTAGCTGTAATGGTGTTAATCAAAAGTTAGTATTGATGGTAAAAAAAAGTATAAAAGTAACCAAAAACCAATAATAAAGAAACCTGCTCACACATACACGGTAACAGTATCAAAAATATGACAGCACTTGTAGCACATACAGAACTTTGCATTTAATTTTCTGTAAGCAATATTCAAATCGTTATTGTAATGTCTATTCCACCACTGGCACTCGCATACAATGATCTGTGCTTAGATCTCTTGCTCATTCAGAAGCTAGATAACTGCCGACTAACATTAAATGGTGTCAATAGTTATTATTTACATCATAGCATAGCACACCTTACTGATCGGTATCATTGTGCAATTTCCACATTAGCACCTAAGCAAATCAAAGCATCAATTCCTTCTGAATTAGAATAAAGGTATAATTACTACAGCAAATTACCTAGAGAGTCGGCATATGGGCTTTTTATAGAACCTCTATGACAACAATTGAGTCTTAAGGACAGATCAACTCAAATGAAATATACAATTGGACATCCTGAAAGCTGAGGAAAAGTCACTAAAATTACCACAGATTCTTACAGAGTGACCAGCATGTTTTCACTGCAAAGCAACTCAGATACACACAAGAAAACGAGTCTGTAGCCCTTCCTTTAGGACAGGCGGCCAATCAATACCCTACAATACAGTAAACCTCTTACTCCATTCCTCTTATCCATGGGGGCACCAGTTTTGAAAACACAAGAAGTATCTTTTGTCCATCCCTTTGCACACTTTTATTATTCGGAAGTTCTCCAAAAATAACCTGCTAGTATTACAGGCTTTATTAATTACCTCAGACATTCATTTTTCAACACACCTAGCTCAAATATAATGAATATGAATCAATCGTCATTCAAATATGGGTCCCAACCACAAGAGACTCCACTACCAGAATCCCCAACTTTAAAAATAGTTAATCTCTAAGCTGAGCTACATGATAGTAATTAAAGAAATCAAGAAAATGTAATGCAACTACATCAGTAACATCAAGAAAACTTAATGCAAGATATACAAACTATAAAGCAAAATGAAGATAACTTAATGCAACTATAGCAAATGATGACCCAGCTCTTACAAAGACTGGCCATCCAAGAGAGACAGTCAGCTATTATGGCCACCCAACTGGTTTCACAGCTGGCTCCATCTGTACAACCTGTTACATCACCCTCTACACCATACATACCATCCAATGTGCCTAATTATAACCCCTTGATGGGAGTTCGTTTGAGGATTTTATTTAAGACCAGGAGCACCAATCCTCTGTTCCTGTCTCATCAAATTGCTCCCATGAACACTATTGCATTACAACCTGTACCGTTTTCTGTAACATCATCATTGTTTCTCAATTATGGGATAGACGAGTCCTACAGAAACACCACCATATTATCTATTCTCTCCACCAATTTACAGCCTTAAGAAGGCCTTAAAGACCTCCCCGAGTCAGTGGAAAAGAATTTGGTGAATTCGTCAGTTGACAACAGCAATAATAATTTTCCCATAAGGCAACAAATAGCTCAACACCATGCATGGGAGAGATCAAAATACGAGTCCGTGACCAATAAGCAGCTCCACGTACATCTCGAATATTTTATATTCCATCCTGCAATCTAGCATTCATAGCAGCAGTGACCCCACGTACAACTACGCCTCAATCAAAAGTTAGACACCAGCCATGCTTTGTAGCACAGGGGTTATAAGAAAAACAGAATGTGGCCAGAATATTTTGAGCCCCATGTGCTCATTTATAAACATTAGACTTCAACTGAACATAACAGGATTTTAAAAATATGACCTAGAACAACTAGGTATAAAGGCTGTCTACCTACACAGCTACCTAGATTTACCCATGTTTCTAGAGCAACCATCAATGTTTATGAAATCAGACAAACAAGGTCACGTTTACAAGCCTGGACTCATCCACATAATAGGATATTCTGATGCAAAATACCAAATTAATTAAATATTCCTATTTTAACAATAATAAAAATATGCCATAGCATTTCTGTACTTCTTGGTTGCAAGGGGACATGTTAAATTGTTCTTTAATTTAATATTTTCCAACTAAAAGATATAAGGATGCAAAAAGTACTAATGGCTACTGTAGCTTTCTGGCCAAAGGCCTGCGGGATTGAAGCTTCCAGAAGCAATCAATTTGTGCTCCTTCACCAACAGGGAGTAAATTCGTCAGTATAGCTGCAACAACTCAGCAAATAGCATACATTGTAGCATCTTTGAATGTACTGGTTTTTGACACTGGGAGAGTACCGTTGTAAGGAGACAACACAGGCATTGTAATACTATGCAGCAAGATGCGTGTTCCCAGAAAAACTTGTCATATTGCCATTTAATTCTATTACATCGGAGAAGCAGTAAGTAACAATGAGATTAAAGTCAAGAACGTCTCATTCATGATCAAGTTGCTGATGGCCTGACCAAACCATTTGGACCTGGACTATTCCAAACAGTCAGGAAACTCCTGCATCTACAAACACAACCATAGGTAGAAAGTGTCTTGCACCGCGTCTGGGAAAACGTTAGTACGGGTGCATCACTGAGTTAACAATCTTTCCTTTTCTTTTAGCTCTCCCTAACATTTCAGTTAATGGAAGAATGTTACAAGATTGCTAACTTTGAATGAACATCATTTTGCCAAAATCTTTATAAGAAGTGATGATGCAATGATCAGTCTTATTTTAATTAATTGAAGATCTTTCTCTAATATGTAAATCAATTTGTCGATAGACAATATGTGGTATGTGACCACCACTTACATCAATAAAGAAATTGGTTAATTTGCCATTTAAAATGAGGACATAATAATGTTCACGTGTCGAGGTAAGATTAGACAATTCTAGTAGGTTTTTGTAACCTATCGTGAGTTGTATTAGCCAGCAAAAATCTTTACGATCAGTTTCATTTACAATAATGAATAAAGCTATACAGGTGTTAACCACAATTGACACGCACGATGAAAATTGGAAAAAATATAAATGAAAACAGAAATAACCAGTAAAAGCCCAGCCCTGGCACACCTGCTCACACATACGTGATAATAGTAGCAAAAGTATGAAAGTATTTGAACATACACAAGTGTTTGCATTTAATTATATATATGCAATAATCACATTGTTATTGCAATGTCTAGTCCACTATTGACACTCACATACGACAACAGTGTCCAGATCTCTAACATATTCAGAAGTTAGAAAAATGCCTACTCACATTAAATAATGCCAATAACTATTATTTACATCATAAAATAACACCCCTTGTTGATCGGTGTCATTGTGCAGTCTCCACATTAGCACCTAAGTGAATCAAAGCATCGATTCTCTTTGAACTAGAACAGAGGTATAATTACTACAGCCAAATGCTTAGAGAGTCAGCGTATGTGCTTACTATAAAACCTCTACCATAACAAATAAGCCTTAAGGACAAATTAGATCAAGTGGCTATTATTACTGCTGGCTCAACAAAATTAACTGCTAAACGATATTCAATTGGAGATCTTAAAGGCTGTGGGCAAGTCACTAGAACCACCACAGATTCTTATTGTAATTATCCTCCACCGACACAGTGTCAGTATCAAAAAATAATTGGAAAAACAAGCTTACAATTGACGACGAGAATTATGACATCTGTTGGCAATTCCTTGGCCCCCATGTCTGGGAGGGTTATAGCAAGAGGTTTACAGTATAGTAGGGAGAGGAGCTGCACTAGTCGTTTATACTGGTCCACAACCCTATAGAAATCTGTGGCCGGTGCCAGAAAGTTCTTCACAGGAGCAGGTGCTCCAATTAGGTGTTGTATAGAAATATCTCTTGTTCGGCTAGCAATAAAGGCAGCTCTTAGCTCTAATCCAATAGCATATTACTAGGCATTTACTTAATTTACACTAAAACTATTTGATGCAATTAGACAATGTATATAGCTATATTCAACACATACTCTATATAGGCCACCTAAGAATATAATTATGAATTTATTAATTAAACAGTTATTATTACCAGCCCATTTTCAGTTAATTAATTATTTTAAATCATAACTTCTTTTTACACAAGTTGCGTGTGCAGCTATATCTAACACCAAGTCAGTAATTATATCTACTTACTAATGTCAAAATCTTTTATAATGGCATCAGAATAACTTTATCAGGCTGAATACAAAAATGGATGAACTTAAGTATACCGTATTTTTTTTATTTTTTTACTGAGGCTTACGAAATTGCATTTCCTGTGCTAATTTTATTTTATAGTATTACTTTTCTGTACTTTATTTTCACATGTTTCTTACTATGATATAAGCGAAACTCTATATCTCCATTTATAATTATATGTAAAAAAGAAATATACACATATAATGACACACATAAAAAATTTATATATAGGATAAAGTGTATATAATAATATTCATGGAAAAATATATAAAAGTGTACATACAAATGTGTTGGGAATAATAAATGGAGACAGAAGCGTTCCTGTGACCTATATTCGTTTAGAAGGAGAGAAAACACCAAATCAAGGGGCGTTTAACCGTGTCACTTTGCATACACAGAGTCCAGATATGCTAAAACACATTTTTATTATTAAACAAGTCAGCAGGGCTAGCCATCGACAAGATGCCTAAGCAATGAACCATCTAACCCAAAACGTATGATCTGAAATGGTTTATTATATAGTTGCAGGATCTAAACCATTGGCTGGTTCAATTTTTGATAGATCATCTTGGATAAACATTTAACACCAATAGATTGCACTAGCTATTTTCCCACGTAATAATAATTACTAATAATATTAGATGTTTATAGATATATCAAGAGATACCTAAATTAATTCAATATTATTGTTTTAATAAAATTTTAAAATGAATAATATATATATATTAGCAATTAAGATTTAAAAGTGTAATGCCATTTTAGGTCTTAACAACTCTAAATAACAAACCGAAGCAGGTCATTCAAAATTTCAAAATTAGAAGGTTGATTCAAGCCACATGTCTTGACTGCATCCTGAATTTTAAATATATAAAAGTGCATACAAAAATGCAAAAATAAACAATATATATATTAAAAATTAAAATTTAAAAAGTGTAATATCGTTTTAATAAAGGTTTTTAAAAAGCCTACCAAATAACAAATCAAAGCAGGTCAATTGAAATTAGCAGGTCGATTCGAGCCACATACCTGACCGCATCATGAAATTTATCTTTACGCTCTTTTATTTATTTATTATTGTTATTATTGGGAAGTTATACTTATTGGATGGTTGTACGTGCTTCCCCCGTGCTTGTGATAACGTTATCAAGCTATTATTAATCAGTCAAGTCACAATTATTTTCGCACTAATTATCACACACAAATGTATGCCTAACAACCACTAGAGTCATAAATGCAAGTAATTGCTTGCTAGGTTATTTTATAGATTTATTCTTTTTCCCTTTTCCTTTCCCCTATTCAATATAATTATTAACTGAAGCGAGAATAAAGAACACCATGCCTAGCAAAAACCATCTTCCTTCATTTCCCGCCCTCTCCTTCCCTCCTACTAGGGCACCTATCTGTACCAACAAGAAATTAGTAGCTATAAAACCTGTTACTCCTGCCGTAGTAAAAACGGCGCTAACAAACTCACAACACTGGCTTGCAAATAATCTTATCCGTCCTCAACCTTCATTTTTCCTTGGTGTCAAGAAAGACATTCCTGACAGTTACTTCGAGGGCTCTCTCCGTCAGGCTATAACAACTGGTAATGCGGTATCGAAACATGGACCGGCTTTTATGCGTTCTCTTGTTGAAACACCCATGTTAACCTATTCAGTTGCGTGTGTGTGTGCTATTATTGTCACGGACATGGTGTGCAATGGGATACTGCGGCGGAGAAAGAGTAAAGAGGAGCAAGAGAACGACAGAGGCTCTCTACGATAAAGTAGGTAGATATGTATTATATGTATTTTTTTATTTATATATGCATATATGTATGTATGTATCATATTATGTGTATATCTATGTGTATAGGTCTATGTATGTATGTGTATGTATGTATGTTTGTATTTATGTATGCATCCATGTGTGTATTTTTTATTTTGTCTTTCTTATTTTTTTGTTATTTCTTATTATAATATAGCATATAGCATCAGCCTACTAAGCTATTCTATTTACTTCGTTCTGATTTAATTTAATTTGATTGGTTTTGAATATGCCCTGACATAGGTGGTATATTGTTTTACTTGACAAAAGAAAAATGCCTTCTTGTTAAGAAAGGCATATGTATATATTTATAGGTATTTATAGGGATTTATATTGTCACTTGGGTTTGATAAAAAGAGCCCAAGCCTTATTTACTATTGTATTATGAGTTTTTATTGATGGGTGTATGTGATAACTAAATTAATAGGTGATTGTATAATAGTTTATCTAACAAGAAAAATTAAATAATAAAAATATTAACCAATCATATCACTCCCTAGCCAATCATTACGGTTGATCTTTAAAGAAACCACCAATGAGAACTCTCCCTTCACCCGCCATTTATCACTCAACACCCAGGAGGACCAATTGGACACGAAATCACAACATGCTATTATTCAGTCGACAAACGATTTTAATTTTTAATAGTTTATTATTATAATGCACGAATGAGCATTAGGTATTTTGTCTAGCACGGATTTCCGAGTCGATCTACCCAGACATCATAGCAACTGTTTCTTTCAATGTTACCACATCGAGTTGTAAGACTATATCATACAAACAGACATACTTAATTTTAATAGTTGTGTTGTAGTGGATGCTATGCTCTTATTTACTTGCTCGCCTTTCCAATCACCTGTTTGGCTTTTAAAAACAAAGGCTTATCTTGGATTGGCCGATGGACCGTTGACCATTTTTAATAGGATAGTGAACATATTATATGATAGATTTCTTTTTATACATTTTCATGGATGCATTTAGCTGAGTGCACAGCCAATCGCAAGCCTTATATTAGAGGTATGGATCCTTAACTTGATTTTAATAATTTAACAAGATAATCTGGTAATTACCAATGTACACACCTGCCCAAGTCAGAATCATTATCACAGCCTTAAGTTAAATCGGTGACCTTGTAGATAAAAAGATATGTAGCAGCTAGAGAGCTGCACATTTATATATGGGACTGGTGCCCAAGAGCCTTTGAATATCATTGGTGTTGTTAAGCACTATGAGACATTTTAAAAGGCTAGAAAAATTGTTTCTTACGTATAAGTGCTGATTTTTATGCTGTAACTCCATGAGACGGGTACCCAGAATCTTTTGAATATCATTGTGTTGCTAAGCCTTATGACACTTTATTAATGCACTTTACTGAGTGGTTCTGACAGCAATTTTAAATTTAATATTGTGCCAGGCAGTGTTCATGCCTTATTGTATTATCTTCTATCCCAACCATCCTTTTGACTATCCATCTAACTATCGTCCTATCTTACTAAATTAGATTTTAAAACTATTTTACCCGAGTTATCGCTACCATTAACTCGTATTTTCCCTGTTAGGCGGCCACTAAAGCAGTATTTTTTAATGGAGAGCGAATAAAAGAATAACCTTATAAGGATGCATATGGTAGGAAATAGATTGGTTTAAAAATATCGAGTTGTAATATTGCTTGATTGTCACATCATTGTAACATTATAAGGAAACCACAGCTGTCAAAGCTTCAAGCATATATACCTGATATATTCTATGTATGTTAGATCAATCAATGAGCTATGTTAATTTTAACAGATGGAATATCAACGTATATTGGTTAATTATCATTGCTTTATTTTCTGAAAGTAATTATTGGTAGGGCCTCATGCCTTGATTCTGAACAATAAAAAATTAATAATAAATAATCGTAGTTATATATATATACTTTCAGCGTTACATAATATCTATATATGTATTTCATAGAATATTTCCAACAACAACCATACCAGGTTATAGAGAAGAGTCTATTGATTTGAACGAAAAACCGCGCTATTATCCCAAGATGTACTACTGGTATATAGCTACCATACAATATACTCAATATATTCAATATAGTATTATATTCATAAAATCCTAATTATAATTTACCATAAAATTATAGATGATTGGGTGCAAACTAAAATTTACGGGGGATATGAATGAGCTCCTTCAAACCCCCATACCTCGATTCCACTTATGGTAAAAAATTCATCACTACCCAAAGGATCATTGGCATATGTTTCACAGCGTTGTGATTGGCCCTGCCGTAATTCGTCGTTCACCCATAGGCCATAGGTCCCTCCTCCACTCCCAAAGTGGAAGGATTTTTCTGCACCCTATGTATATATGATATTATAGTAGTATAAATAGTATGAAAAAATGCATGGCAGTGTGTTGGATACTATGTATAGTAGTATAATAATACAAGAGCAAGATAACATGTAAGTGTAAGTATCAAGAGCCAGCAAAGACATATACATAACATACACACTATTTGGTATTTGTTAACTCCAACTATGATATTTATAATGGTACGATATGATATAAAGCATAATTTGGTAATGAGAATAGTATAGGAAGCTGATTCAGCCGTTAAACAAAGTAAGTCAGATATCTTATACATATACAATAATCACCTTTTTTATTGATAGGAAGTCAAGCAAGAAAGTCATCTAAATACCATTAATATGTTCAAATCATATTGTATAAATGTTATCTTTTTAAGGTAGACTGAGTCTTTTTTATTACGATTATATAGTGCACATATTATAATAGATTGCCCTATTTATACTATTATACTTTCGTCTATTTATCCTATATATCACATGATATATTATCATATATATGCATATATTTATTTACATACTCTCTATCTCTGTGTGTGCATGCTTCTTTTGTTTATGTCCCCTATCTCTATGCACCCCTACGTCCCTTATTAAAATTATTAAAACAACCCTTTTCCAATCACAATAACCGTATACAATGAAAGAATAAAAATGATAAAGCGTAAAAAATCACTTAATTAGAGAATGGGTTATTAAAATTACAATGATACATTTAAAAACCTACCATCAACATGTATCGATTCTTATTGGTCCACGAATAGATCTTTAATTTTCTGACGATATGAAATGTTCGTTAGCTAAGATTAAATAATATGATAGTAATAAGTAGGGGAATAAGGATAGGTAGGAGGGGAAAGAGAAGGAGAGTAGATATACGAGAGATAAAATAATAACACTAATGAGGTCAGACAGAAGATGCTATTTTATTGGAGAATACAAAACATCCAACCAGAGGGAAACAAAGTAATAATTAGCCAATCACAAACGTGTATGAAGCATAAAGGCATAGATATGAATTAGCATACGGTAGTAATTGGTATATGAAACATTCCCCATTCCCAAGGTACTTGTCATTGGTCAATTGGATACACTGGTTCGTATAGGCACCAAACACCTGTTAGGGATAATAAAGAGTATAAGGTAAGGATGATGTGGTGGAGGCAGTAGAGGGAGGGGTTGGCGAAAGGACGATAGAAAAAAAGAAGAAATACATATACTGTACACAGTAAGCGTAAACATATATACATGCATACACATACATACAACCACACCCACAACCACACATACCCACATACGCATACATACGTACACAACCACATATACACATAAAACATACATACACACACACCTACGTACATACATACATACATACATACATACATACATACAAATATACATACACACACACAACCACACATATCATACATGGGCGCTGTCTTCCCTCACTATCAATACACACGGTCCTCCATAGGCCTGGCATTTACGATACAAAGACTGTAAACTAGTTCCATGCCTAATACATTTACGCGATCAGATTAGTATTGTTGTCATATGATTGGTTACTCTTAATAAATCATATATATATAATGCTATAGTAGCGGAATAGTAAGCTATAGATAGAAGTAATTAACGACTACTCGGTGGTTTGATATTACAAGGGGGTCTAGTAATAACATTAGGTATGTATAAGTTAGAGTGGGGTAGAGAAAGAAAAAAAAAGAAGATAAAACAACTAGATAAAGATATATATATAGAGAGAGAGGTAATTAGGTAGGTAGATTGATATATAAAAGGAAAGTCAATTAGACAGGGCAAAAGATAAGACAAGAGAGTACATACTCGTATGTACTGTAGACCATTATCCAGTTTCTATCTTGCACCGTATGAGGAAGGTGTTGTGCTATCTGCAGTCATACAAGGTCATTACCCCTATCACATGTCCTACATCTGACCCTACAGATATATATAGTAGGCACCAGCATCCATTAAAAGATACCACCCTAATATTTAGACTTGCAGGTCCAATTCAGTCATTGCCAAATACAACAACCTGCTTGCCCTTGCATCAATCAATTAATTCAAATTCACTTGATAGAGGGAGGGAAATACCGTGTTGTCAAAACAAAACACTTTATAACTATATGATTGGCTGATAGCTATCAAGATCAAGAGATTACAAAATGCACATATATATTATATAGTATAATGCGACAAACCTCTTGACCAAGTAAATAACTTAATTATTCATTAACCAATTAATTAACAACTCAATCAATCAATTAACTCACTAATTAACTAAATAATTAACAAACCAATAACCATAGCACCCTAGTTGTCACAGGAAATTTCCAAGGAAATATATATATATAATATTGGTGAACGCGTACCTATTTAAATATAAAAACCTATCCAATCACCCCTACCATTCTCTAGATTAAGAATCTCCTTAAACCCTAAAATTTAAAAGGGTGCCATCTGAGAGCCAATCAGTAGTAGCAGATGTCACATGAACTAACTCTAACCTGTTTTGCATTCAATCATAAACAAGAAACCGTCCCATTTGCCAAGAGGGATATGTATAGTAACCAATAATAACTCGTAAAATCTAAAATCATTCAATCACAAATTATGCATGTCATATATAGACCAATGAACTCCAGTAATCCCCATATGTGAGAGGCAGATCAATCCAATCATAACCAATTATTCAAGGCTAGTCTACCTCTTAATTGGCCGCTACCATAGATAGAATATCATATTATAAATACTACAACACTGAAAATCAACTTAAAAAGGTAATTTTAAAGCCCCACCCAATCCAATCACCAAATAACCTAGCTATAACCTACCAAAAACATGCCATAGATATAATCTCATATCATACATGTTACAACACTGAAGAAAACCCTAACACAACAATTTAAAATCCCCACTTAGTTCAATCCCCACCCGACCTAGCTATAACCCACCTATACCTTACCATTCGGGCCATATCAGGGCTGACAATATTAGATTTAGTATCTAATTCCACACAGGCCCACCCTGGAAAATCCAGCATCATTCTCTCTTCCTCTAGCTTCCTTTCTTTGATCTGTGCGGGTGTCTCCAACACTTTACATGAAGTCACTGTGTTATCTTTCTCCATACTTACTCTTTTCTTTACAGTACTACCATGTTTCGGTTTGTGATGATCTGATGATCCGAATGTCAGTCGTGTTTTCTCTAACAAGTCACCTAATATACCCATACTCATCGCTGGCTGTTCCTGACTATACCTTTTATTACTGTCTGCACGATTACGGGATGAACTCAAACTGGAATGCCCCTTTCCTCTTATGTTTATGTCTCCCTGAGAAGAATGAATTTGTCTTGGAATTGGGTTTGTGCCAGTATGATGTATATCCACAGAAGTGATTGGTTTACTTGCTTTATCCGCATGGGAATAATTGGTTAGATGTGGGTGTGAATACTTTGTATTGGTATCTTTTTCCTCTCCTTTACTTGAATCTATTTTAGCATGAAGTTCAGATTTTTTTCCAATATGTTCTTTTTTTCCTGCTAATCCAGCCCTAATGGCATGACGTGGTATGTGATATTGCACCGGTTGTTCAGTGTGTATATTAGACTGATCTATTTTATTTATATCTTTATGTGCATGGTCTTTACCACAATGTGTAGTTGATTCAGGTAGGTTAATCGGGGATTGGTGATTGGTTGTCATGCAATTGCGATCATCTTCTAAGGAGTCCGGGGGAATCTGGAGGCAAAAACAAATAGTAAGGAAAGGGAAAAAAAGATACGTATAGTTAGGTGGGTAGGTGGGTATAAGGCATAGTTGAAAATCATTAAATAAAAGGTATAAAGAGGGAAAAACAATTTAAGTAAGAGAAAAAAGAGAGAAAAGCGCATTAGCGAGAATACGGAATGAATAACAGTAGAAGAAAGAAATATAGAGAAAAATATAGTCAACCAAAGAGGAAAAAATAAAATAATACATTGTTATTAGTAAATACAGTAAGAGACGGAAGAAAACTAAAAGGGAATTAGATGTAATAGGAGGTGTGAGCAGAGGAGAGAGGGAAGAGAGGGGAAAGGAGGTTGTTATAGACCTTATAACTCTACTTATAATATCTGTAGTGAAAGGAATGTAAGCAAATAGAAAATTGCAATAATATACGGTGGAGTGATTATATAAAAATGCAAAAAAAGAGAGAGACAGACAGAGAGAGAGAGAGAGAGAGAGAGAGAGAGGAGGGGGAGGCTAGGTAAACCATTATTTATTAATAAAAAGAATAACCAGTTCTGATCTTTAACAAAGATATAACAATAGATGCCGTTCTCAATGAGAAAAATGGCATGTTTTTAAAGAAGTCAAGTTAAAGGAATATGAAATAGTGTTAATGACATCCTAAGGATAATAATATTTCTCAGGGCCACCAAAACCTTTCCGATATTTATAAAGCCAAAATAACTTAAGAAAAGTGCAAAATAAAGCAATTTAATTCTGTAATGATTAATATTGCCATCTTTTTAGGTTGAGATCCCCTAACTATTAACTTCAATATATAGATACACTCCATAATCCAACAGAGCTAATCTCTCCCTTAGCCTATTCTGTCATACAACATTTGACTACTAAATATTAATGTTAAATTCTCCTGCACCTCGCCCTAACCTATTATAACGATATATATATATATGACACATAATATACGTAAGTTGCTTCCGAAAAAGACACAGAAGAAATATAGATGTAAGAATAGTAATATAATACTTACCAACCAGTTTAATACAGACGTTACAACACTCTCCATTCCATTTTCTGAGTAATCTTTCGCAGCCATGTTTTTTAAGTCGGAATATAGGAAGCTATAGTTACTATTATACTATTATTATTTAACAAGACAGTGCTGTGCTTATAATTAAGTCACTAATATTATAAAAACATGAACAAAACTCTGTAGCACAATGTTGTTAATTAACTGGAGAGCAAAATGTACTACGGCTATGCTTTTTTTTTTGCTATAATATTTCTGTCCTTGATGATATTAAAGTCTTCGGATATAAAATATTTTTATTATATAATACCTCGAATATATTTAAGCACCCGCATATGTATATATATATTTTGCACCTATCTTGACTGTGTTAATATAATAATGAGTATGTAATACATATATATAAGGTAATGTCCTTTATCTTTGTGTTTATCTTTCTTCGTTTGCCTATTCGTCAATTTAGTTACATGCCACATTATTATTGGTTAGAGGTTACTAAGAGCTACAATTTCATTGGCTGATCAATTTCCTTTGTATATTCAAATATTATCATATAACCTCAGTCTGGCTTTGTATCCTTTTAATCTCTTTTTAGTTTTATTATTTAACTGTTTAAATTTTATATTATTTACTCACCAGGTGATTGTTTTTATATAGTAGTAATGACTTTAATTATAATTTTAATTCATCTACGTAGAGCAAAATACTCTAGGAATTGTTAACCATCCTGTGATTTTTTGAGATGAAGACTATATCTTCCAATTAGCTAAATATTTCCTTTCCATTAAATATACCAAGGGATTTTCCTTTGATTATTGCTTATCTAGCATTGTCAATCAATTTAAGATATTATAGAGAATGTACGGTATTGTTGTGATGGGGAATTTGATATCACAATACACATGGTAACGTATTACGTGTTCCTAACCGTAATTTTCTATCGACTAATCAGACAATTTTTAGGTTTATACCTTGTTTTTATTGGTTAGATAAATCTCCGGAGATAGAAGCGTCTTTTCACTTTTCCTTTGTAAGCTATATATAGCTCCGCACATACCTTCTATTTAAACTTAAACTAATTAAAACAAATATTAATAATATATCTCATTATTATTATTATTATTATTATTATTATTATTATTATTATTATTATTATTATTATTATTATTATTATTATTATTATTATTATT
>NAOQ01000058.1:120877-132695 GCA_002751075.1 Ichthyophonus hoferi | reverse complement strand
TTATTATTATTATTATTATTATTATTATTATTATTATTATTATTATTATTATTATTATTATTATTATTATTATTATTATTATTTTAGATAAAGGGCAAAGTAGGCCGGTGAGGTGTTGTTTACATCCGTACATCTAAACTAACATCAATATTAGTCTTTTTTACCAAAGCGCGACATTAGGTCGAATTTTTCAAATAGTTTTGGCGTGTGCAGGGCTGGATTGTTTTTGTAACAAGGTTGTTGAAATTCTACATTTATCAATTTTATGCGTTTTAGGGCCAAAAATTACAAAGCTTACGTAATTAAAGCTATATATATATAAACTAGAATATGAATAAGTTTTATTTTATTTCATTTTATCAAATGTCGTTTTATGTGAAATATATTTCATTCGTTTCTGTATCTATCTATTTTTTTTTTGGGATCATAGAAAATCTAGAATGCACATGAACCTTTTATAGGATACAAATTTAAACCTCAAAGATTATCTTGAGTAGATTTCACCTAATAAACTAATTAAATAACGAGATATATTAACATTTTCATTTATTTACTCATTAATTGAATAACGATATGCTCATAACACAATTTTTTCATTTGTGCGGTCTGACCAGACATAATTTGCCTTTTATAAAGCCGGGGTAATTATAATTTAAGTTTGTTATATTGAACCAATAAAGAGCACTGTACCAAGACCTATAATTAAGAATGGTTTTAATTGCTCAAGACTTGTAAAGGCTAATTGTCAATGTTAAATAGCTAGCTTCAATATTGTGACAGTCAAACCTTGGTGGAGCTTTGCTTGTTATAATAAGTTTCTGAACTATAACATTCATCTATATTATTTAAGCATTTTTGAAAAAATTTGCTTTTCGTACCTTTTTGACAATGTCATCATATCTTTGCAAAGAGATCTTCCAAACTGACAAAGATGACGTCAGATTACATATTTTGTTTCTAAATTGTGTCTTTATAATGCCAATCTATTCATAGTCCATCCAATAAAAATTGGAAACGTGATCTTAGTTTGATAGGAGATCTCGGCCCTAAGATCATTTACTTAATAAAAAAAATATCATCACTGCCTAGCTAATAAAAATGCTATACATATAATGTATCTCTTAAGCCCTAGCTTGTAGTGGTAATAGAAAAGAACAAAAGTAATTTTATAATAATAAGCTCTACTATAAGTATTCAATATACGCTCATAATATAAGCATTTAAAGGCAGCAAGCACAAAAGCGGTAATGTAACCCCCAGTCTACATATTTATTTGCTGAAATCTATTTTTTGATCAAAAGTCACAATACCAAGCAATCACGTTATCACTATAACTACTGATCACATCATTGGATTTCATGATTCTCAAGGTTCTTACAATTCTGAAGCACCACAGAAGAAATAACAATTTATACATTACATCAAGTGAATTATTGTTAAAACAGAAATATTTAATCAATTTGGGTATCTCTTTATATAACTAGAATTATTTAATTTATTAGCAATTATTATTACACATCTAGTTTGGAAAAATCTTGAGCAATCTAGTGGTGTTAAATGGTCCAAGATGATCGAACAAAATTAAATCAGTCAATGGCAGAGGTCCTGCGATTATATAATAAGCCATTTCCAATCATAAGTTTTGGGTCCAAATAATACCTTGCTTAGGGATCTTGCCCTAGACAAGTCTTGCTAAGCTGTTCAACAATAAAAATATATCTTGTTATATCTGTGTTTCGTGTCAAAACATCTTTTAATTCGGTACTACCCTTCCTTTTAAATGAACATAGGTTACAGAAATGCTCTTGTCTCTACTTAGTATTCTCAACTTGGTAGCGGATAAAGCTTAAATATTTTATCATGGTTACAAAACCTGGTAACTCTAGTAAGTTAACGATCCAAGAATACCAAAACCACTTCACCCTAAGCCTACATTTATATACTGACTTGCACGTATAGAGAATCAATTTTATTACATCTGTACACTATTTTCAAATCTGCATTTGAGCTACCCTCATTTCCGTCCTTAAAGTGACACTAAGATAATGTGCAAGACGACTGGACAACACCCACATATCATCTCAGCTGCCAGTGGCCAGATGCCAGATGCTAGAGCCAGAGCGATCAGAAACATTTAACATACAATTTGGCTCGCTGTCTTCCCTTTTTTTCTCTTTTTTTCTTCTTATTTTTACATTGGGTGCCGTTCCAGTCACGTTTGTTTGAATGCTATCAGGAATTGTTCAGTCGCCTATTAATTGGTGGAATTACCATGCAATCAGTATGTCAAATGATTGGATAAATAAATTCTACAGTAGATAATTAAGAATGCAGTTTAGCAGACCGAATATGATTCAAAAAAGTCAACTCCAAGAGCCATCCATGGGTAGGCGATTCGTCAATCCGGGGAGTTAAATCCAGTTTCCAATAATACTTTAATTTTGCATTCCTTTTCTTATATGTTATTGCAAACAGTTTCTTTGATCTTGCCAATACAAATGATGTGTTTCATTTTTTTTTTAAGGTTACGCTCTTTTGAAACATTACTGAGTTTAAAGACTTGGTCAAACCATCGCCGCTGTTTACGGTAGTCACATTTCAAAATTCTAATTTCCCGCATATTGATGCGTTGCTCGATTAGTCTTACATGGATATTAAAAATCTTGGTGTGTTGAGAAAAAAAAATCTGAGCCTACTATTTGATTTGCCGACTGGATGAATTCTTAGTTATTTATATTTACTAATATTGAATTATAGTTAAGGGCAATGTTAAAGGAGGTGTATTCTTATTTCTCTAATATGAAAAAACAAATATATCATTTAAAGCTCTTAGACATCTCCCCTTTAGTATGTAGCCTTGATAGCTCAGTTGGGAGAGCGTTAGACTGAAGATCTAAAGGTCCCGTGTTCAATCCACGGTCGAGGCATTTTTTTTCTGTGGAAAAATCAATTTGTATGGTATTGAATCAATCTAAAATTTGTTCCTTTGCATTTTGCATTTTATACTTTTAAAATCTAAACTAAGTTAAGCTACATTTTAATAGATACTTTAATCTTAACGAATTGGGGATTTTATCAGGAATTCTAATTAAAATTAGTTGTTATAAGATTCTATGGAAGTTCTATTAACTTGTCCACAATTCTTCAGGATCTCCAATTAATTTTCATGAACAACCGTTGATATTTTGGTGCTAGTATTAATATTAGCTAATTGGTTTAATCTACTTTTTGTAAGCAATGTAAAACCAGACACATATGCTGACTCTATCTCTAGGTGTATATTACGATTATATTCAGCTATAACTGAAGAAGGTATTCCTACTTTAGTTCTTTTAAGTGAGAGTGCTTATGAAATAGTGTGAACGATCAGTAAGAGATGCTATATTACTATTTAGATAATACTATTGTCACTATTTAATGTTAGGATGTAGTTCTCTGTTATTTTAGTGGGCGAGAGACTTGAGCACTGATTATCGTATGTGAGTTCTAACGGTGAACTAGACAGGACAGTAACAATGTGATTGTTATATATATATACGCAAAGTTTAATGAGCATTACGAAAACTTTGTAATTTTTCCAGTGGACTGTGTGTGAATAATTAGAATCCATTATTAGTTATTACATTTTACATTTCTCCTTTTATCCCAATAACCCAATACCAATATCTCCTTCCTAGAATGTCTCTTTAACTGGTTCCCACATTGATGTAACTGCTCACATATTCACATAAGATGTGTTGAAAAATCAATCTATCAGAATGAAAAAAATATTACGCAATTAAATCTTTATACAACTAACGGATATTGAACCACAATCATTGATCTACCTGCTTATTCATCTGTGGTTAGCGATCTTGTAATATTAACTTAAGTAATTTTAATTGTCATTTGTCTCATAAGAGAAGACATAACTATAAACAATATATATATATGCCATTAAAACATGTGGCAAGAAATGCTGACTTCATTTGATTTATGTTGAAATCATTATTTCTGATTGGAAAATCGCGTTATTCGCAGTTTCATCAAATGAGTACGCGCAAATGATTGGTATTAAGTGTGTATGCTCCAATGCCTATGGGTAAGGTTTAAACATTACATATTATGAGGGCCTTTAGGTAGTAAATTTTAGTAAGCTAGGGTCTTAACTTAAATTATAAGCAATTATAATTTGTCTTGCCACCAAGTGTTAGCTAAACCGTATACTTTGGAATTTACTATTTCGAGCAATTGTTTAAAACAGAGCTAAAAGCTGATTGTACAAGACCTTTAAATATACTTATTTATTAAAAGAAAAATGTTCAATATAGCTAGCTAGTTACTGGTAAATATTAGAAATTAATTAATTAAGCATATAGCTAAATTGTATAATAATTTATTTTGCACATAATTTAAAATGAAAAACAATACTAATTATTTCTTGAATTTTACTTATCTTAATTATAATTATCAATCTACCCAATTAATGGTGAATATAAATGTACCGACTATTGGTCATATGTCGCTTTTTCTTATCATAAAGATTAGTTAGCATTAGCGCCCTCTTAATCGGGAAGAAACTATCATTGGTACAGCACTCTGATAAACAGCTAGATCTATTTTTCAACGCCATCAAAACAACAGGAAATGTTTAACAATCATTTTTGTTTTTATTTTTTATTCTATTTACAAAATGTGTAGCAATGATTTTATGTTTTTATTTTAAAATTTTAAAACAAATAAAAAATTGTTTGTTTTATGTTTTTGAATGTATTCTTTTTTTGATCAGATTACGCTAAATTGTCCATGCCGCTCTTACAGAGTGGTTGATCCTTAATCTATTGGCTTCTATATACCAGGTTGGATCCTTAATCTATTGGTTCCTGTACGTCAGTTAGATCTATTCACGAGTATAACAACTATAGCAAAATTATGATTGCTATTATTAATAGTTTATTTTGTGTTTGTTGTCCGTTAGTATGAATACCCAAGATGAAAAACATCCGGGCAATAACCTTTACCCTGATGGGACCCCACCAGTCCAACCACCAACGTATTACCCATTTTTTGTTGAACCGAATACCAACAGCTCCCATACGAGTGTACCCACAACAGCTCCCGACTACGAAGGCTACGTAGGCTACGAAAGGGACAATCCTCTCAACTATGACAATACACCTCCGGTTCTTCGTAGCGCACATAACAGGCTTCCTAGAAGTGAAAGTTGTACATCCCTGACTAAACTAGAGCCCAACTATGAAGCTCCTCCTCCTCCTACTAGTAGTGAAAGTTCATACCTTCCCACATACTTGACCAGACAAGAACCCAACTTTAAAAATCCTCCTCCCTCGTATTGCATCGGGATTGAGGCAGACAGAGAACTCGAGAGCTTTAAACCTGTTGTATCACAACAGCCAACTAGCCACGTACCCCAGATTCTTTACTGCGACTGTTGTAAAGAGAGCTCTGAATCCATCGTTAAATATAATACTAGTTTTAGCACATATTTTGCAAGTGGTATTTGCTGCGTCCTTGGTTGCTGGCCCTGTTGCCTTATTCCGTTTTTTTATTCCTCTTGCCAGAGAGCAGAACATTCTTGCCCGACTTGCCGTCGTGGGCTAGGTGCTCATGAACCTTTTTATATAGCAGTTTAATAGATTAAAAGCTAGGGCCATTTATTAGTGTGCAATGATTTTATTCTACAGAAAAGGTTTCTTTTAATGGCTATTATTCAATATTGTACATCTGGATTGTGTACGAGTATAACACAGGTCAGCCTTCGTAGAGTGGTTATAACAACACCAGAGCTATATGTACGTCATACTACATGTATATTTTAGTAGAATAGCTTTATATAATAGATTAATTAAGTATGATGGAAATATGACAGGTATAAATTTGTTCTTATTTGCTGTTTTCTCCATCTTTATCAATGTATTTATAGTATACTAGTACAATTTGCTAGGCTATACCAGAAATACTTAAGAGGAATATTATATACATTATGTGCCGATTTCAACTTGTGTAATATTTATCCCACTCGTATCATTTTTATATTTTCTTAAATAAAACATTTTTTATACAAAATGCTTCAGAGCCCAGCATTAATTAATTAGATAATTATAATTATGGTTACCTAACCTATGTTATGTATGTAGCTAATATGTTAAAACATGAACATTTAATTAATTTGTGTATGTTTCTATATAATGTTAAAACTGTTAACTCCAATGGAGTACATCAGCCGATTAGCTGGTAACAATTAGATAATGTGTTGATTCTATATTAGTATTGATGCTCTTATTCAGATGAGATAATTTGTCAATACTACAAAGTGAACATATCATCGGAATAAAGTCGGACAATTCTGTGAGCCTTATTGGTCTTCTGTGAGTTGTATTAGCCAACGTGATTCTTTATTCACATTAATGGACGCCACCGCATTGATATTTTGCAATAAACGAATTTGCGGAAAGTAGAAATGAAAACAGAAATAACCCAATAAAGGCCCCCGCCGCTCACACATACGCAGCTCCGGGATAATACGGAAATAGGTCACAGAAACATTCCCGCCTCTATTTGTTATTCCCAACATTATATATTTGACAATACGTTTATTGGAAAAATAACCCCTAAGCGTTTGGTGTAATATTGGAAGGGATAATTGTCGAATATGATTATAAGTAAAACATAGGTCAAAATAGCTAGGCATAATTAATTAATATAGAGTTGCTAATTAGTCTATATATGGTATCCTCTATATTACGAGTATAAAGGTTTGTTGCATATAGTTACCTATACAGCATATATTAAAATAGTCGGGCACAAATAATTAATACCACGTTATAAATTAGTCTATATAAAATATACTCTACCTTATGTGCATAAAGGTCTACTTATAAAACATAGGCCAGAGGAGTAGCAGTTATAGTTAATTAATACGAAGCTGTTAGTTAATCTACATGCTGCGACAGGACTACACAGTATTCTACAGTGATAGTGAATAAAGATCCCTTGCGATTATATTATTTTAATTATTCGATTGCAGTCAACAACTAATGTCCAATATATATATGAAACAAATAGTACATCATAGGCCAAAAGTGACAATATTTGGCGACAGTACCAGGATGGGTTATAGAGTTACACTAATAAAGAGGAAGTAATAGCATAGTGATATTAAAGTAGATACACCGATTATCTTTCTCTGTTTGCTTATAATCCGATTACATAATACTTACAATTGGAACATATGACTATATGAAAAATTCTATCAATCTTTACAAAAAATAAATTTAGAATACTTGGTTCATATGGTTGATAATATATGAATATATGGAGGGTGAAAAAGAAAAGAATGTGTTGAAAATCCGTTAACTCCGAATGAGCACATAGTTTGGCCGAAGTTCTGGTAACAAGTGGATCATAAAATGATTGGTTCAATATTAATTGAGTGAATAGCGTTCTTAGCCAGGTGAATTAATTTGCCAATACATGGAATGTGAATAGCCTTATCGTAAATTCGAGCATTTCTCATTATCTACGAGCGTAAAGGAATTAAGAATTGTGATCTAAGTTAGTCAAGAAAGCCTATGCTTTAAAAGGCCCATGCTGAGCCTCAATCCAATCGGTATCCTCATTTAATTATACGGAATAAAAAATATGTATCTATTTATCAGTATTGTACAGCTAATTGTCCAATGAGCCTTAACTACAAATAATTCTAAGATTGATAACACTAACCAATGATAAAGTTAGACTCAACAATTCACATAAGATAATGAAGTAATCGTATCTACTAGCTTAATATTCCAACACCTTCCCTATGTCTCTCTATGCCTATATAAAACGTTATTCTAGTAGTCTTATAGCTGGTAGAAAACATAATAAAATGAAATCATTGGGGTAAAAAAAAGTCGTGTTGATGTTCACCTGGTGATCCAGGATAGGAACAAATTCATCACTGTCTTGGCATCGTGAATGAACGCCTTCTTGTAGTGAGATTTCGCTCGTAGTAGTTCTCTTGTTGATAAAGTCTTTCTTTTTAAAATGCGTAAATTTTTCCACAGGTGGAGATGATATTTTGGCAGGTATTTTCCAGTTTCTTTTGCCTAAACTCCATCATGGTCGTATTACCGAAGCATCTAGTTTATAGACACAATCGTTGATAGCATCTCCCCTTAGAACTATTTTGTTTTTTAGATAATGCAGATGTTTTTATTCATGAATGCTGTGACTACATTTTTCTTGGAGCAAAAGAGAATAGAGAATAGACTTATTTTTAAGTCTGAGATATATAACTTTAAGTGTTATTATTCTGTCCGTATTTCCTACTTTTGTTCGTAGCTTGATACATCCGGGTCCTAGGGCTTCGTATGCCTAACCTCTTCTTTTTTTTTATGAATATTTCAGCCCTTGCGAAATTAGGCTGTGTAGTCCATAATATCTTGTACGTAGAATACGTAGCGTTATTACGCTAATTATTGGATTTACGTTGTTATACATTATGAATTTCTAAGATTACATACACATACCTCGTTTTTCGTTATTCTTATTGGTTACCTCTATCTAATATAGTATTAGATGATTGGGAGATGAGGCTTTCTAATTCTATTAGAATACCGATTGGCTTGAGGTTTTAGATTGGGATCTCACCATAGATCAATTAGATCTAATAATTGCCTTCAAGATAGAAGGATTTGCGGCTACAGTACATGTGCACGTAATATAGAGGAAACGTATAAGCGAAAGCAACAGTGTATGGGAGTATGGGGTGCCCAGGGTAATCGCCCCCTTATGTTTAGGATAGAGGCATAAAGGTATGAATCTTGAAATATTGTTGGACTAGAGTGAGTGTAC
This sequence comes from Ichthyophonus hoferi, assembly GCA_002751075.1. Classification (NCBI taxonomy): domain Eukaryota; class Ichthyosporea; order Ichthyophonida; family Ichthyophonidae; genus Ichthyophonus; species Ichthyophonus hoferi. Next base: position 123,857 of record NAOQ01000058.1, on the reverse strand, counting down.
TGACAAGTTAGTAAATTGGTGTAGGACAATATCATGTCTACTCTGTTCATAAGTAATGACCGGGAAAGATCATGGACTAGGATACCTGTGATACTAACAATAAAAACGCGTACAAACATTTGTTTTTGAATTTGTTTTTTTTAGGCAGTAATGAGTGAATCTTCTTCTACAATTTTCTGTATTATCTAACAGAGGCCATCGACCCCGGTCCGTACTAAATAAAGTTATCAACAGAAAGGACTAAATGGAGCCAGACCAATATATGTCGTTGGATTCGGACACAGCTCGCTAGGCCACATTTTCTCTAACACCATTCCCCCATAACACTTGTATTATCTGCGGGTTGGGGCAGGAGACGTCTTTCTTACCGAAATGTAGGTGCCTTGATTATCCACTGTCGAAAGCAAAAGAGTTCTTTTTGTTTATTAGAGTAGTGGGAGGCACGTTCGAAAAAGCAGTCGCTACCCATAACATAGTTATGTTCGATGAGTCAGATGGTTTTGAGTTTTTACTGTTATGCCTTCTGTCACCCGTTCTGTGATTCGTTCTGCTATTCTATTTTTCGTCCCTTCTGTCATTCCCTCTGTTACCCCTTCCGTTGTCCCTTAGCCATAGTTAGTCGGAAGCATATTTTCAATTTTAATTGTTCTTCTGTTTTGAACCCCCGCTGGTTTTAAACGATAAATAGTTAATATTTTTAAGCATCACCTAGTCTCTCATGATCCGGGGTTCTTGACATATTTTACAAGAATAGGCCTGGGCGTTTTATGCGACGGGTTCTGGTCTTGCATTTATGAGCCTAATTGTTTTTATAGAAAGGAGTCGAGTTGTTTAAAGGTTTTCCTTAAAGTCATAAAATTGGCAAACTACTGAAGGTTTCCTCTTCTAGCTTGAGTTGATACAAGTTGCTTTACGTCCCGTTGTAGATGTCTCGTTTCCAACATCATCTTTATGGCCTTGACGAGAAGTTGCAACTCATTCAATACGAGTTCAAAGCCTACGAGTCGATTGTTCATTCTCTGTAATCGTCCTAAGAACGTGCTCCTCAATTTATTAAAATGAGGTTTGGCTTGGAAAAGTTTGATTAAATACTGAGAGACCATTGGGGTTTGTGTTCTATCAAGTTTCCCTTTTATTCCCATCCATGTGCTGTACGCAAATTAGAGGGGAGTCCATCCAGACACAATACACTGTGAAGGAGCAATTAATTAATGAAGACAAAACCTTAGTATACTTTCTGAAAGTAAAAAGATATCCAGATGTTGTAGATGCTCCGCAGAAGGAAAACCTCTACAGCATCACAATCTCAAAGAAGATCGACCTATGGGATACTTATATAGGAAACAAACTTGTCACAAGTCTCGTCCCATTGTGTCAAATGCCCCAATCGTCCATTAAAAACTATTTATAATAGTGATGTGGTTAGTCTTCTTTATGTATCTTTCACTAGATTCCGATGGTTTATAATTTTTATAGACAATTTCACTTATTACACTACCATTTATTGTATGAAGAACAAAAACAATGTATTCAAATTACTTTCACAATTTATGGGGGCATCTCACGCTAAACATTTCTCTTTCCACATTGCCACTCTATACACTGATCAAGGAATAGAATATGCATCGAAGTCTTTTCTTGATCAACGTATATCTTGGGGGATCCAACTTCGAATGACCTTGCCATATGCACCTCTATTAGATGGTCTTTCAGAAAGATGAATTAAAAAATTATCACCATGACCAGGGTTGACATGAATACTACCAATGTCCCTCATACTTATTGGGATTATGCCATCCAGGCTGCGGTATTCACTCATAGCTTAATGTCAACCACCACCCTGCCAATCAATCAAACTTCTTATTCTCTACGGCATCATACACCCACTCTGGTTTGCTGCCTACACACTTTTGGTTCTAAACTCTATTACAGGACCGACCCTGCTACCAGAAAGTTTAAATCCAGTATATACAGCCAGGAGGCATGCTTACTTGATAACTGCAACAACAGGAATGGTTGGATCATCTTAGAATGCAAGCTCCACTGCACTTCCATTCGCCAAAACTGCATATCCTTTGAAGATATCTTTCCTCATAACACATCATCAAATGATCACCAATGATCCTTTCCAATCAGATACCAATCTCATCACCACCATCATCAATAATACCATTCCAATGAACAATGAATCAGTGCATACTCCTCTAATTTTTAAGAATATACAGTTTCAGAGAGAGCGTACTTCAAACACCTTTATTCTTACATTTCTATCAAGCTCACTACCGATCTCATGGTTTTTGATGTCAGTGCTCAAATTTTTTCACCCTAACATGAGAGAAAGCTTAGATCACTTTACTGAATCTAATGGAAATTTTGGAAAAACATCATCACAACCGCTATGCACTATCCACAACTTGCAATGGTCAAAAATATGGTCAACACCAGACGCCCATAAATATAATGTCAATTACTAAAATCATCACCTCATTACCTCCAATCAACACAAACTCCATGGACCCTAAGAACTACAAGGAGGCAATGCATTCTCAAAACAAAATGTCTTGGATCAATGCCATGCATTCAAAAGTTGCCATGATCAATACGTTTTATACCTGGACCCTCATACCATGGAGCCAGGTCCCCAAAGAGGCTAATGTACTTTGAGGCCTATGGGTTTTTCACAGACAAAAAGACCACAATGGTATTGTTACTCAACCCAAAGCCAGACTCTGTGCTCAAGGCAGCATGAAAGTGAAGAACAAGGACTTCTTCAACGTTTCTTCCCCAGCCACTAGCTTCATAACCATTCAAATTCCCATTTCCATCACTAATGCATGTCAGTACAAGCTGACCCAGCTTAACATCCGTTCCACATTCTTACATGCCACATTAGACAATCCTGTCTATATGCTCCACCCTCCTATGATGAAAGATGCCAATCGCCCAAATTAAATATAAAAATTGTTCAAATGCCTCTACT
>NAOQ01000058.1:103316-114884 GCA_002751075.1 Ichthyophonus hoferi | reverse complement strand
GCTATGAATGTCAGCTTGCAAGATAAAATGTATGTTACGTATGTAGTGTCACTTCCTGACATCCAGAGTTCATATCTCAATCTCTCCCATGAATGATGTTCAGCTATTTGTTGTGTTATGGATCCTTTATCATCACTGTTGTCTTATGATTCTATCACAATTTCTCCCACTGACTCATGAAAACTCTTGAAGACTTTTTGAGGCTATAATTGAACAGCAGAATTAGATACCATGGTGCTGTTGCTGTAGAATTCATCTCTTCCATGGTCAGAAAAATCGTTTTGGGCTTGCCGAGATTGTAAATGAGTAGCAAGATTATAGGACATAGTATTGTTGTTGTAGAGCTCATCTTTCTCATGGTTGAGAAAATCGTTTTGGGATTGTTGAAGCTGTAAATGAGCAACAGAACTAGGTGGCATGGTGGTGTTGTTAGATTCATCCCTTCCATAGTCAGAAAAAGCAATATTGACATTGAGGATACAGAAATTGTTCTTGTAGGGTTGTCTTACATAAATTATGTTTTTATCAAGTGCAACAGTCACTCAGTTGGTTGAGAGCTCAGTGATGACATCTTGCCTGAGTAGAGCAGACATGGAAAATAAATTAGCGGGGGCTGACGCCACATAGAGGACCAGTTTTAGTGTGATGATCTGGTCAGTCAGATGTGGCCTCAAGGGAATGGTCCCTGTCAGCATTAACAATATCTGGTTACCATCAGCCATCCTGATTAGGATATTAGCAGGGATTCTCTCTGTGAAAGCTGCTAATGTTGAGCAGACATGCATGCTGACATTGGAGTCTAGTATGAAGCTTCTCTGTGAAAACTCTTTCTCTGCAGTGGCTAGTGGAACTTGGTTTTCATGTTGAAAGTCCTGTTGCCGATAGCCTTTCTGTTAGTTTTGTATGCATTACTATTCAGCTTGTCATCAGTTTTTTATGCATCATTGTCATATGACCTACTAGGAGGGTCATATTGTTTGTAATTGACAAGATCAACTAGATCTGATGCCTGGAAACCCTTCTTATGTTCATAGTACTTAATAGCATGGAGAATTATCTGCCATGGGGGGAAATCATGACTTTGGGCCATGTTACTGTGCCATCATACCTGAGTAAGGCATAAATGACCTGAATAGTGGCAGCTGAGATAGAATCATTATACATCTGATAAATGATTCTATGCAACTTGGTGGCAGTGGCTTTGTACCAGAACATAGAGGCTAACTCACCTCTTTTTATCTGGGTCTTGAGAAAATTGGCATGTCATCCTGTAACAATATTGATGGAGGAGGTTACTCCAAATACTTTAGCCAGTTTTTCCATTTTGTTGTATATGAATCATTAAGGATTGGTATCTTCTAAGGTGGCATACTTGCATTCTGGCGTACCTACCATTTATTTCAGGTAGCATGCCAAATGTTCATCATAACAATGAGCACTACCCACCTGAATGTACTGGCATTCCTGAATGGTTAGGAAATTGTAGTAATATGTTGTACATCCCTCATAGGTGATGAAAACATAAGGGTCTTTACTCTACTAGTAGAAAGGATAGGTGCTGATGGTTGATTGCTAAAAATGTTTTTGGGATCAATCAGCCGTTAATGCCTGGTAAGACTGCCATGGTACTGAGTGTCCATGTTGACAGAAAATTGTTGTGTATATAGAAATTGAAATAGTCCTGATTGTGGATGAGATGGTGTTACATGGGGTAATACAGGTTATGGTACATGAGTATCCGTGGGTGCAGTTTAATGAGGCAGGAACAAGAGATGGGTGTTCCTGGTCCCAAACGAAATTCCTGAATTGGTTCCCATCAAGGGGGTTGAATTGGGCACATTGGATGGGATGTATTGTGCAGAGGGTGATGCAATGGGTTACACAAGTGGTGCCTGTTGTGGAACTGGTTGGGTTAGCACTGTCACTAACTGAATCTCCTAGATGGTCAGTTTTTGCTCTAGCTGGAGGATCATTTGATGTAGCTGTATGAAAATATCTTCATGTAATTGATGAGAATCATGTTGGTTTGGAGACTCTGGTAGTGGAGTTTCATGTGATCAGGACTCAGATGCAGATATTGGTTGAACTGTATCCATCATTTCTGTGCTAGATATGTCCAGTGATATATGTCCCAGGCAGTAAAAAGGGAATTGTGTTTTCATGACTTCTGTAGATTTTGTTGTATTAAAGCTTTGCCCAGTTGCATGGGCAATGAGTTGAAGGCCAGGGTAGCTAGCAGGTTCTTTTCAGAGAACGTCTGAAAGATTAAGATGTGCAAAGGGATTGACAAGAGGTGGTGCCTATGTTGTCAAAACTGTTGTTCCTGTGGGTGGAAGGTATGGAGTGAAAGGTTCACTGTATTGTAGAATATTGAGTGGCTGCCTGTTCTGAAGAACCAGAGTCTCATTGTCCTATGTATAGTAGAGTTTTATAATCGAAGCATGCTGGACCTATAACCCTATAGCAATCTGTGGCAGTTCTGGTGACTTGTCCACAGGCTTTGGAATCTCCAATTGAACGACACATAATTGATGATTTTACTGGGTCAGTGGTAGTAATTGCTAATTGATCTAATCTGTCCTCAAGACTCAGTTGAGGTGGTTTATAAAAGGCATATATATTGACTCTCTAGATAACTGGCTGTAGTAATTGTATCTCTGTTTTAATTCAGAGGGAATCAATGCTTTGATTCACTTAGGTGCTAATGTGGATATTGCACAATGAGATAATCAGTAAGGTGCTATATTACAGTGTAAATAATAACTATTGTCATATTTAATGTTGGTAAACAGCTCTCTGACTCGTAGAAGAGCAAGAAATCTGGACACTGATTATCAAATTTAAGTGCCAATGCCAAACTAGACATCGCGATCAAAATACAATAATTATATATAAATATTATGTTGTTGTTTAACCAAATAATAAATGCAAAGTGCATGTGTGTTACAGATAATTTCATATTTGATGGCATGACTGCCAAGTGTGTGTGTGTCAGCAAGGTGTGCTCTATGTGTGTGTGGGAGTGGGTTGGGCTTTTATTAGTCGTTTCTGTTTCCCTTTATAATTCTCCAATTTTTCTTTATTGAGTATTAAGTATGGTTAACACTCATATAGCTGTATTCATTATTGCAAATAGAACTGATTGCAAAGATTCTTATTGGCTAATACAAATTATGGAAGATCACTGAGACCTACTAGAATTGTCTGATCTTACTTTGATAATTTCATACTATTGTAACCTCATTTGAAGGCTCTTTAGCTAATTACCTTGCTAATGTAAGTACTTACATAGTATGTATCAACAAATCAATTCATCTGGTTGGGAACATAATACAATTACCTAATAAGACTAAACATTTCATGATCTCTATATTATTAGGACTTTATCTGAACTATGTGTTCATTTGGCGGTAACAGTTTGGTAACATTTATTAGTCAAAATGATAACTTTATAGATCCTGGTTTAGCCTGTATAAATATAAGGGGAGATAGAGTTAGTTTTTCAAAGAGTGCAGGACCACTCAAGTAGTATAAAATCATGCACACTAATTGTCTATATGTAAAATAAACTTATATGCCTTGATATAATTTATATTTCACACACTCAAAACACTAATAGATAAGGTATATTAAAAGAAAAATAACTTAAAAATAACATGGATGATTAGCTATCTTATCTGGGAAGAGCCAATGATTAAGAAGAATAGTCATGTGATGGAATGATATAATAGGGAGAGGGTGGAGTATAGAAGATAATAAAGAATAGTAAAGAGAAAAATGGACAGAAAACAGTAACGATATTATATATATATAGCCTGAAAGAGAAGAAGAAATGAATTGGCAAAAAAAATAGAGAGGAAGGGAGAGAGAGAAAGAAGGATAGATATAAGGAGGAAGGATATAAATAAATAAGGCAAAATGGGCTTAGTATATAAAAAACAGGAAGATGTGGGAATACCAAGGAAGTAATTGGGGATAATTAATATTATGACGATACTAGAACATACAAATACGTATATATAACTGGGACACTATAAAATACAAATAGACTGAAGTAAGTAATAGAACACATTTTTTAGCTAAAAGACAGGATAGGATACGAGAGATAATAAAAAGTAGAGCATAGGCCAATGAATACAGAGATATAAAATTAAAAGCAATAAATAAAATCATCATACATAACAAAATAGGAGACACATCAGCTAAAATGAGATGATAATAAGAGAACTAAAATAAAATAAATATATTTATAAATAGACCACCAATAGACCATTAGGATGTTAGATCTGTCCTAGTTACACATACCCCTTTTGATATGCTGGGTTTTTTACCCATAGAAAATCCAAATGATATGGTGGGTTTAGGCTTATTTCCTTGGGAATCTGGTTCACTACAAGGAATATATAGTACATAGTTATAGTTTTAGTATATAGTTAGAGTTATAGTATATATTTATACCTATAGTATATAATTAATAGTTATAGTATATAGTTATACCTACTTATAGTATATAACGTTATAGCATAGAGTTATTAGTCATAGTATAGATATAGGATAGTGTTAATTTTTTGCTTTACATTATATGTGACTACTGGTCTTATTAATATTATATAATGATGGTACATATACTACCTTGATCCTAATACATATACTCTGCAATACCCAGTCCATTCACGCCCATCTAACTATACTCTCTATATACATAAATAAACCCTAATTTATTCTGATACCATAAGCCAATATAAATCCCAATAAAAACACTATACATGCAATGATAACTTTAAACAAATACACAATACCTAATCATTGGTTTTGTAGTAGTATTAGACTCTGTATTAACCGCAGCTACACCCTGTTGTAGTTCTTTCACCAAGTCATTTGATGCGAATGTTGCTGCAACTATCCCTCCCTGAACAAATCCTTGTCTGGTTGCTACGTTTACCATAGTATCTGCCATTCCTATTGGTTTAAACTCACTGGATTTGAATTCCCCTTTTGGAGCAGGTACTGAGTCTATTGGTTTAAACCCAATAGGTTTAATATTAAAAGAAGGTTTTGATATGGCTATAGACGGAGTTGTATTTTTAACCGGACCCTGTGCCATCACTGGAGATTGATTGATTCTTCCAGCAGCTTGTGCCTGGCGAGTGGCAAATTCACTTAGCTTCTGTAATTCTTTTTCCATCCTTTTTTTCTCTTTTTTTTTCAGGTTTTCGCCTGTAAGGTACAGGCATTACATTGGTGTTAGTACTATAAATAATTAATCGATTAATTTAATTACTGGGCTTAATATTCTAATACTATAAATAAATAAATGTTAATTAGTAGTATAAATATGAATAATTATATTATATAAGTGAATAGAATACAGTGGATGTCATGTACTTAATAATTTAGAGGGTTCATGGGTGGACCAGAAAGTGTATTGTGACGTCATAAAGAAGAAATGATTAGTCTATAAGTATGATAAAAGATAAAATCCATAATTAGATCTAGTTGCTATGACCAGGAAGGCTTTGAATATCCAATCATAATGTGGGTCATTAAAATGACAAAATATGAAGAAAGATAATTAAAAGAGTCAATCAACACATGCATCCAAGTAATCTTTAGCATCATACTACCAATAATAACTAGAATATAGTATGGACTAATAGTGAGATAGCGACAGCTGCTAATACGTAAATTCATTGGTTAAATCAAAAAAATCACTGGCATAGTAGCCAATGGTGTGCACTCTATATTCTAAATGAATAAATTTACAAAGAATAGGACATAAGATCCCATTGTATTAAAGAAGGTAGGAAATTAAAGCAATAGATGTTCTAAAGTTCTTTCTGAAGCCAATCCACTGTATTGTATAATTTTTTTTAATATATTAGCTCTTAGTCATTCTGATATATAGTAGATAGTGCACGTGTCCATATATAGGGATAGGTGGGCTTATCTATATGTATATCTAAACATATATATAGGTTCATTCATCCTAGTTCAAGAGGGAGGGGTATATACCTTGAGATTGATTTCTATTCTTCATTGCCTCCTTCATCTCCTTGAATCTCTAGAGGTTCGTTATTAATAATAGTTATGAGTATAGTAAAATTATAGGACATATACATATCTTATACTTAGGTTATTCGTAATAGTAATAATGATAATCAGTTATATCAACCTGCATACATACCACTAAACTATATAATACATTTATATGCAGTAATAAAGAAATAATACTACATCTAGTCCTACAGTACCAAACAAAGTATAACTATAGGTGTATAGCTAGAATCAAAATTAAATGCTTACCTTTACATGGTGGTGATCATAGGAACTTAAATGGTTCTCCCAATCAGAGACCTTTGTATATCCTTTATTACATATATCACAGTAAAACACTTCGTTTATTTTTTTCAACTCTGCTGCAGTAGCATCCTGTTTAGCCACAGCTGCCTACATGGAAGTAATATAAGGTTAGTATATAGTGTCATGTATATAGATAGGTGGGTATTATAGTGTTAGTGTAAGATAAAAAAAGGTATGATTACTATGCTATATGCTAGTAATAGCCTAGTTTAATTTATACTACTTTTTGTTAGTAGTCTAATTTATTGTACACTAATTAGAAGTAGTAGTATGTTTCTATGGCAACTGATCTTAATGTTTTCTTAATAATAATTTGTTTTGTGAACATTTTGCTATATGGTGTGATTGCTATTATATAGTAGACAAAGATAAATAACACTATAGCTAAGTATGATATAGAGTATAGTTGTAGAAATAACAAGGCATTGACTACTTCTTATCCGTTGACTTATGGTGTAATTGGTTAGACACAGTTTATATAATCCTTAAGAATTTATAATGTTAGTGGGAAGTGAGTGAAAAGAAAAGAGACCAAGGAGATATAGAACAAAGAAACATATAAAAAATAAACTATAGAGTGTGCCTAATAAGAAAAGATAGAGAGAAAATGCAGTATGAGCCGATAAAAAAAAAGAATAAAAAAAGAGTAGCTAATTAAGAATGTATGTGAGAGTACGAGAAAGAGAGAGAGGGAAGGAAGGAAAAAGAGAAAAAAAAAAAAAGAAAGAAAAAGAGAAAGATGGATAGGAAAAAATGCAATGTAAGAAGCATATATGCAGGGAATAAAAACGCAAACACACCTCCCGTTTCGTCTTCCTTGCCTCCGTATCCTCTACCTCTACTTCCAACTTCCTTCTCTCAGCTAAGGCTACCTCAGCATAATCCATATCTAACTGCCATTTACCTAACCCCATGAACCCTAACTGGTCATCATGGCGAATAGGATCCACCCTCCCTGCATTATAAATAGAGTAGGGGATAGGTTAGAAGGTTTAAATGAGATATATATAGGGCATAGGATAGGATAGAAATTCTAAAGGATATGTATATAGAATGTATTGCTCTCCTCTCATTATCCAATTACCAATCGATACTTATATACCACCCAATCATAATAAATATTATATTTATTGTATAGATGTAATTGCATAATGTTAATCCTACCAAAGGTGCCTCCTATAAAGCAATAAATATATATAGCATATAGCCAATTACCAGTGCCATTTCGTCCCAAACCAGTGCCCTCTTTCCATCCCATCTTCTCCAATAGCTTGTAGCCAACATTAGTCTGGATAGAAGGTGGGCTATGGTAGTTGTAATGTTCATGAACATAATGAACATTTATTCACATAGAAATAGAATATATAATGTATGCAAATACATGCACGTACGTACATGCATACAAACATATAAACATACAAACATGCATACATACATACATACATATATATATATATACATACCTACACATATACCTACCTACATATATGCATACATACATACATATATGTCTATATACATATATATATATATATATGTATAGCTATACAACTGCACTCGGATAGAATTAAATAGATATAAGAATAACCTTATATTGACATAATAAATTTCTATTAGTACTAGTAAACCTCTGCTTACACTATAAACCTACATATGAAAAAAAGATAATGCTTCGATACTATCACTATTCCAGGTCATAATAATAGGTGTTAGTATATTCAGTGTACTTGTTGTAAGATTATGTATTGCTATGGATAACTGAAAGTGTGTATATGTTGTATATGTTATTGTGATTATATGATATAGTATCATTATTCAGACTATACTAATAATACCTTGGCTATGGGCGTATCTACACTGGACTGTTCTGTGCCTGATAGATCTAAGTCGGTAGGTCGGTGGTTACGTTCAAATACTCTCTCATCTCCATCGAGAGAGGAAAGGAAGTCTTCTTCATCCCTCTAGAAAGGGGAAGGGGAGTGAGAGGGAGAGGAGGGAGAGAAGAAAGGGTGTGGGAAAAAGCCAATGACAATTAGATGGCATTTAAAATATTATATATAACTCGATGCAAAGATTGGAGAATACGATAAAATAGAAACCAATCAATTTATTAGTATAAGTATTTACGAATAAGCATGACTATAATTTTTAACTATGATTTAAAATTTTAAATGGCTGGACAAAGGTGTGCAGACATTTATGCGTATGTGTATATGTATATATATGTATATATACATTAGATTGTGGGCACAAGAACGATAGGCTAAAACACTACAACCACAATGGTGATGTTGATATTGAAAGTCCTTTGCCACCTACAATACAAGGGGGCTAATAAAAGACAGTGGTAAGAGTCATAGTGGAGAGTGTAGTAACAAGGTGTATTGATATAGTGCGACAGAATGGGGTAGAGGAGAAGGGAGAAGGAATGAGAGGTGAAGAAAGAGAGAAAGAGAAAGAAGAGAAGAGAAGAATAAGATAGACGGCTGTAAGCAGGTCGAGGGGAAAGGTGTAGAACAGCCTCCTTCCAAAAAGGACTGGTGTTGTCTCAATTATCATTACAATGACTGAGTAGATAAAGATATCCAGGCTGTATTATCCTAATCCCTCCCCAACCACTATACATAACTTAGCATAACATGTATAATAGAATACCTTCTCTTTCATAGTATTTATATAGGCTTGGTAGCCATTCCCTTGGGCTTCCTCCCCTCCGATAGTGGGTGGATAGCTCATAATAATAGTAATATAATAATGTCGGGATTGATGTTTCAAGAGAGAAAGGAAGGTGAACCACAAAAAGTACTATTATTACTTATACTTAATATTGAAATATACTGCAATATATATCTTTTATTAGTATATAATATATGTAATATTTGAATTATATGTAGGATAAAACGCAACTTCTGTAGATATGTAGATGCTGGTGATGCGATTAATTATATAATTATTCAATGTCTATATTTACTACATAATATTAGTACAATATTATTTATTTGTGATTACAAGCCATTTGGTATATTTATTATTGCAAACGATATTATTTATTCATTATTACAAAGTATATTATAAATTTATTATTACTAAATATATTTTATATTTATTGTTACAAAGTGTATCGTATATTTATTATTGCACACTATATTATATATTTATTATTACAAACTATAATATATTTATTATTACAAACTATATTATATTTTTTTATTACAAACTATAATATATTTATTATTACGAACTATATTATATATTATTATTACAAACTACCCTATATATTTATAGCTAAAAGTTAGATTATATATTTTTTATTACAAGCCATAAAATGTATTTATTATAGCCAGCTATATTATGCATTTATTGTTATAAAAAAATAAGTAGTTAGGTATAGCAGTATTTTACACCCCTTTCTCCTTTATAAAGCAATCATATCCTTCTATTCTTGTTTATTTATTTTTCAATTTATATGTAAAGATGGCACATACAGATTGCTCTAGTACGTGGTAAGATTCATTTGTGGTACCATAATCTATTCATGATGTAATTCTATATTTATTGGCTTTCTTGACCGCAATAAAGGTATATAAATAGGTCTCAGACAGGTTCTGAGTCAAGAATTTTATTACTTACATCTTTTGTATTTATTCTTAAGTCATTGACCTTTAGGTTAGCTTGTTCTGTGTTGTGGAACTTGGAGCATATTGTTTACACCATTAAGAAAGTTATTAAGAATGAAAGGGCCATAGGCTCTCGGCTTGTACACTGTTAAAAAAGAAATTGTTTCATTTTGTGTTAGCTTTGGTATCAAGATGAACACAATTTGGAAGGAACCAGTTAATTTAGCCCTATTGACCAAATTTACAGGCTTCAATCCCAAGACTGGTAATTTTCAGACTTGGATGGGCATCAAACTGCCTTTCAGGTATTTTAAAATCTTTTATTTGTTGACAACAGTTCTGATATTTGGGACTATTAGTGCCTATAATAGAAGCTTGTCTGACTAAGAGATTTTTGTAAAGAGATTTGCTCTGCCTTCCTTCAATGAGAACGCCTATACTAGTTGTGACATTTTCATAAATATTCCAGTTTACTTCATGTTGCACTGAATTTATTTCATAAACCAGGGAAATTTGAGAAAGTTTAAGATTTCAAATATTCAGTCCCATATTGAAAGCGTTTTATGGTCTGAGATTGAAACTGCCTATGATTACATGGTCTGCTTCAACAAAATCATGGGTAGGAGGATCAGTGTTATGAGAATCAATGTCAACATTGAGGTGCAGCATTTTGAAATTCTGTGGCAAGTAAGGGATTCTCCAAAATATCATTGTTTTGTGGTAACTTACGTTGCACAGATTCTATTCTTAATTTTTTTTTCTGGAGAATCATAGGCAGTTTTATTGGAATTCAGATTCAGTCTTCTAGTAACACTTGATTGTTGATAAGTGAAGATTAATTCCTTCTCGGAGATATAAATATTGTCTGTCTCTTAGTCCGTTACATTTGTCTGATAATCAATGATAGTGTTGACATTGGGGTCCAACTATGTGCGGGTTCTCTTATTTGTACTTACTGTTGAATCAACAGAAAGTGAAGTTCTGTCCTTGTTGGTGATTCCGGTCGTATCGAGAATATAAGTTATGTCTGGATGGACGTATCCTCGGATTATTAGCGGTTGTTGTTTGAATTCCTTAGGCATAGCTTAATTGACACAAATAGTTCGATTTAATCAAGCGCTTGCTGGTCGCTTAATTTATTAATTTCCAATTTTGACTCCAATCGTCTACATGTTTAGAACCGTAAAGAACGTTAGTACAGCTAGCTTTCTTTTGTATATTTACAAACTATCAGAATCTGTATGTAGCAGAGTGGCGCAGTGGAAGCGTGTTGAGTCCATAGCCCTATAGCAATCTGTGGTAGTTCTTCGTCCACAGGCTTCGGAGTCGCCAATTGAATGTTAATAATAATAATTGACTATCATAATACTAATTGACGATAATATTATTATTGGTACTAATAATAAAAGTCAAGAATAATAATAATATATTATTTTTAATATTAATAATTGACGATCACAACAATAATAATAATAATAATAATAATAATAATGTAATAATTGACGGTAATAGTAATATTAAAATTAATATTAATATATTAGTTTTTTAATATAATACTATTTGACGATTATAGTAATGATACTAATAATAA
>NAOQ01000058.1:82965-103101 GCA_002751075.1 Ichthyophonus hoferi | reverse complement strand
TAATAATAATAATAATAATAATAATAATAATAATAATAATAATAATAATAATAATAATAATAAAACATATGCATGTATCTGTATATCTTATTATTAAGGGTGTAGTCTACTTAAAAAAGAGTGAAGAAAAGCACGCAGATAAAAATTGGCATAATCTTACTTAGTAATTCAGCAAATTTAACTGGGGACTATATATATATATTATAATATTGTTTAGCAAATATTAAATGATGGCAAAGTTTTGTGGGTCACGAACGTAAATTACCTGTAATCATATACTCTTGGTTGGCTTAGGTACGTGTTCCCCAATAATATTGTGGTACGCTAAAAGCACTACGTTCCTACTGATAACAAAAGTTATTAAGTTAATGCTCCTACCCATCAACTTATTTGAACGTATAAAGATGTACATTATAATAGTATATATGAAAAAAAACAAATTACGTGCTATACTCTATTGCCATACAAGGTTTATGTTTCTGTTGCATTTGTCACTATTAGAATTGAAGGGACCTTGAGAATCATGAGATTGCAGGACGTTGATGGAACATGGTAGCAAATAATTAAATCATTTTACGATCGCGATTAACGGTCAAAAAAAGAGCTTCGGCTTGGTATTGATTTCAATATGGGACTGAATAGTTGAAATCTTGGACTCCCTCAAATGTCCCTAGTTTATTAATTGAATCTGGTGCAACATGAAGGAAACCGGAGTGTTTATTAAAATGCTACAGCTAGTATGGGTGTCGCTGTCCAAGGAAAGCAGAGTAGAACTCTTCACAGAACTTTTCACGTAACTCTTCACAGAACTCAAAACTCTCCCGGTCAGATAAGCCTTTATCATGGATGCTGATAGTCTCAATAATTGGAACTGTTTTTAACAAGAAAAAATCTCATAATGCCTGAAAAACAGTTTGACCTTGTCCATCCAAGTCTTAAAATATCAGTCTTGGAATTGAAGCCCCTGAATTCAGTCAATAGGGTTGAATTAACCAGCTCCTACCATGCTGCATCCATCTTGATAACAGGGCTCATTCTGTGTTGTAGAACTTATAGAGTATTGTTCATGTTGTTAATTAATTTATTGGTGGTGATAAACGAAATATATACATTAAATTTACGTTTCAGTTTAGGTTTTTGTTTAGTAGATACCAGTTGAAATATAAAAACAAGTAGCAATCTAATTGTGCTACGACTGAAAAAATTATCGATCGCAAATCGATCGCTAGTTCACTACAATCACAGGGTTCACAAGTTCTGGACCAATGACCATTTTACATTAAGACAACACCAAACATAGCCTAAAGCAACTCCCTGGAGGCGAAATTTCCAATTAACACTAAATACGTGATTGTGAGCCTGAATCCAATGCAATTATTATTGGATAGAGGTCCCAGGAACCAATCAGTCTAACAATTATTCTCAAAGTATTTTAATATAGTAGTCAATATATAGCAGCAAAGTATATATATATTTCTGTTTTCAATTTTAAGTTAACATACCACAGGATACACAAGGTATCAAACAAAACTTTAATGTGGTTGCAGGGGGAAGTGTGTGTTTCTTGTAAAAAAATACACATAAATTATTAAAGAAATAATTTGACTCGGATCAAATCCGATCCGGTGAAGTGATTTGTAGGATCAACGCGTCGCTTGTACAGGATAAGTTCTTGAAATCGTATTCAGTACGCTGAATTGCTGTTATCTTCCGCCGAATTTATACTAGCCCTTAATCTCTTTAAACCATCGGTATCAACAGAGATAGACACCTTGTCAGTATTTACGGCACCTGCGATAGTGGGCATGTGCGTATGCTGTGAATGAAGATATGCTTATATTCATTGTTCTTGCTTCTTTTTCTGCTCTTCTGTCTTTTGTGTAGGGTTCCTTTTGTCTGGTCATAGTCTCTTTGAACAATAGCTGGCTATTTTTTTATTTCTGATCGGGCGCCTGCCGATAGATTTGTTTTAATAATATTTCTTTGTAGCCAGTCGTTAGCGTCTCTAGAACCGTGAAGAATACTAGCACAGCTATTGTTCTTTTGAACTTAAGGGTTTTCGCTGGCTATGAGTTTAATTAAAGATTTTCTGTTTATCATTTATTTAGATTTATCCCTAATGGCTCAATATCTCTTTCATTAGCGCTGTTGTATTTTCTACATTTCTACTGTCAATACAGATACTATGATTGTTGAGAATTAATAGGTAGAAACAGGAGTTTTTCCACTTAAAGGTGTCTTTGCTCACACAAGTCCGGTTTTTACCGTGCACGTGAGAATTTTATAATTTGCTTTAACTCTGAAATAAACTTCGTTATTGTTTATTATTTCCTTTCGCTATATTCGTTGTCTTTTAGGGGCTAATAGGCCTTTGCAAAAATCAGCACGGTATACCGAAATATCTACCATACTATATATTTTATTATATACTTAACCATGTACCTTACTACCATATATCTTACTGTGCACTTCACAGTACAACTGATTATAAACCTTACTTGATATCTTACTGTAAGCCTTGTTATGTACCTTGCTGAATCTGTATTGCTAGTAGGTAATAATTAAAATATTGCTCCTACTTTTCCTATTGGGCAATCACTCAAATAGTATCTTTTTATTGTGATGCGTGTAAAACAAATAACCTTGTAACAATGTATAAATATCATTGGAGCAAATAGATGGGTAGAAACCTAATGAGTTGCAACAAAGTTAATTCGTAATATGTGCAAACCATGGGCTAAATATTAAAATATTACATAGCATAAATATGTGCATAAATATCAAAGGAGACAATGCTCTTTAAAAACATATGGTCCATACAAATAGATGTGCTATTGTATTGTTAGGAAAATTAAAAAATTAATGGAAAAAAGATAGCACCAATTTTTTTATATAGCTTTATTAAAAAAAGGTTGCAGTCAACCAAAAGTATATATTATAGTCATCTGATCTGATCTGGATGGAAAAATAATATATCTATGATATAATACTATGATAGTGTATAATAGATGTAATCGTCCGATAGTATATATCAAAAAAAAATCCGACAATAGGAAGTATTACAAAATAGAATGAAGAAAAGTATCTTAAAATTTGCATTATATTGGTCTACGTGATAGTATATTATAGATGGTATTATGTTACATGCCCAGTTCATTACCTAGCTAAGGAATGTCGACTAAATATATTTACAGTTAAGAGTTAAGGTTAAGATAGTTCGTTGTTTTAAAAACTAGAAAACGCCAATGATTGGCTAATGATAGTGTGTAAGAACCCCATCATTTAAAGTTATAATATTTTATTTTCTATAGTTAAATAATATAAATTTATTTTAATTTTACCTTTTCATAATTATTATTTTTAATTTAGAATAGCAGCCAAACCTTAGTTTGCTAACTCCTTGCTTCATCTTTTGCAAATTTGCCTGTCTGTGTAAGTTAGTTAGGTTACTCCCCCAGGCTATTCTTAATTTTCTGATTGGTTTGTAACAATCAGGAGATAACGATATAATCTAAACCTACTAAATCGGAATCAATAATAATTAAGCATGATATTACAAAAAATAATTCTAAAGTATTACAATTGATGGCTGCTAATCATTGCTCTTAAAAGCGCTATTTATTATAAAACAATTTCGACGATACATAGTATCTTTCAAAGTGTCTACTTTATCTGTCATAAAGAAAGTGATTAATCCGCGGCTCACAATACACAGTTGAGAGTTTACACGGAATATGTTTGACCGCTTTTTTGTTTTTTCAAAAAATATGCTACTAAAACAAATCTTGCTAATTGCGCATTAATGTTTTGGATCTCTAGGAAGTGTTCACATAAGAAGAATGATCGGTATTTCATTATAGCTCAGATAGTTTTTATCTACTAATATATATTGGCCATTGTGTATCAATAATTTAAATTGTTACGTTTTGGCACCGTAACAAAGTAAAGGCCTAAATTCCGAGGAGAGCATATCTATCGTATAACGTCATAAACTTTTGGCATTTTGCCTAAATTACCTCTCCGACTTAATGTTTGGTGTAAACGTGCGTAAGCTAAGCTCAAAACAACTAATTTTTCTATAGGACAGAGCTTGAAAACCCCGTGTTACCGTGTTAGCCGGGCACGATCTATTACTATTAATCCCCGATCGGACGGATTAATCCCCCATTAGATTATGGTTTTAACCCAATAATCAGTATTTATTATTAATCGCACATTAATCTAAACCTAATATTTAAATTGTGGTAAAATACAAATGTTTAAGATATCTCCCGAGAGGGAAAGAATCGCAATACACCCCCTAATACTTAAGTGAATTTTCATTGCAATTTACCTTTATCCCTATTATATGGCCGGAGTGTACGTAATAATAACTTATATATGCATTAAATCTTATTAAATTAGTAACTGTAATTATACTTTAATAGTATTAAATGTAATATGTGGATAAGATCATTTTATAATATCCGAAATTTGTAGTCCTTAATGCAAACCCCTGGTAACTGTGAGCACACTGTCATGGCTAACAACCTATGACGAGTATTTATAACATTAACACTAAAATAACACTAAAATTGTGTATGTAATAAAATTAGAACAATTTTGGTACAATTTTTTATCAATAATAATTCTAAACAATAAAAAAATAAAAAATATTAACGGCATTAAATATTAGTATAGAAATTATTATTAAAAACTAAAACAGAATTCAAAGCCAATTTTTTTATATTAGCACAAGTCATTCAATAAACTCGTACCAGAGCCTAGTCGCCGAGCACGCATGACGTTTGCCAATGACTTTTATCGCTTCTCTATCTGTCCATATAAACGATCGGCTTCTGTCTACATTCCATTAGACATATATCATATATATCTATTGCCCCTCACGGATTTGTTTAGATGTTATCTTAAGCCCAATGACAAAGTAAAATAGTCTCCTGAAGAATGTTGGAGCATATATTATGCTCTTACCTTGACTATAGGTAAAAACATATACACATATGTTTTTTTGCAATATATTAAAATATTTTAATTTTATTTATTATTGTGTATTTATAGAATAAATTTAAATATTATATGACTAAAATACTAAAAATTTAAAATTTCTACAAGGAATAATTTAATGATTGACAAGCATTGCAAAACATTTACCCCCGTTTATGATTTGTTGTGCAATAATATTACGACCTTTCTCAGATTTGTAACGGATTCGTAGTTTAATATTAACTTCCAGTGAATCCGTTTGATATCAGCCAATAAACACACCTAGTTATTGTACGAGCTACGATTAATCTATGTCGTCAGATAGAGATTGGTGACACTTCAATAAAAGTTGCCATTGCATTTTAGTTAATCTTTCGGTTAGTTTAAAGCTTCGTTGTGTAAGAGTATTAGCATAAAGAAAAATTATCTTTTTTGTAATTAGTTTCATTTTGTTCATTTTGTATCAGTATTAATTTTTAGCGGGTTTGATTTGCAGTATATCGGTGAATTTTTTCGTTTATTTATTATATTATTATTATTTCTTCATAATGAAAAATAACGTTTTAAGTAAAGATAGTGCGATGCCTACAAGCCAAGCCGTGTCCCCATCAACGGGTGTTACTTTGTTAAGCGAAAATGTAGCTGAATTGAGTAGTGAAGGGTCAGTAGACGTTGGACAGAAACCAAATTCTACACCTATTATAGAGAAAAATGGAACATCACAACATAGCCACCATTTAGTGATTCCCCACACACTTAAACCCTCAACAAAAAGTGTTTCAGTTTCTAATATATCTCCATTGAATACTCCTACAAATACTTGCCCATCTTCACCTACTTTGAGTAAAAAATCGACGAGGATAAATAATGCTACCCTTTCTAACCATTATAGCATGAAGCAAAAGTTGGAAGGAACTCACGTAGAACAACATCAGCCACGTCATGTAAAACGCTCAAAACGATTTCGCGTTTATGTTCGTAATAATATGGGAACAGTTAATGATGTTAAAGTGAGAGACACTGATTCAGTTAGACGTGTAAAGGAAAAAATTAGCATGGCGAGGGATATTGATCCACAAGCTATTCATCTTTTTTTCAATGGCAAGGAACTTACTGATGAACGTATAACAATGGGTGTATTGGGCGTTGTAGAGGGGAGCACGCTCACTATTGTTCCACGTATAGAAAGTGGTCAGATGGAGGTGGTAGAGGGATCTTCCTTTAACGAGGAAAGTCTTTATGAGAAGATCATGTCACAGTTGTCGGAGAATCAAGTGGAGGAACTCTATTCTGGTACTCTCAATAAACCACTTTCCTTTGTTACAACCATTGGTGGTAAACGGGTTCTCGTACGACTAAAACCCGCGAACGATGCAGCAGCAGCTTCATCCGGTTCTAATTTTTCTTCTTTTATAGCCGCCTCGTCTGTGCAGCATCCTGACCTTGAGCCATGGACTAGGGGAAAAACATCCAGCACAGGTGTTCGTAAGGACGCACAATGGAGGAAAGAAAAACAGATTGAACATACGAACATGCGTTCACGGATGGATGAAGTCCGTGAAAAATTAAGGTTATCGAAGCTAGCCAAAATGCAAGCAGCTGATGAGGCAGCAAAGCCAGCTGTACAACCGCCTATAATGACTATAACTGACGCAACTAATACCGCCGCAACACCTGTATGTATTGTACCCACGTCAAGTAAATCACCATTGTCTTCTGGATTAATGGACGAATCGACAAAAATCGTAGAAAAAGGCAGATGCTTTTCGTGTAGCACCAAACTTGGTCCTATCGTTTTCCCCTGTAAATGTTTGAATACCTATTGTTCAGTTCATCGTCACGACCATAGTTGTAAATATGACTATCGTAATGACCAGTAGTAGATCCGATATGGAAATAGAAGTCGTAATTTCGTTCTCGATTTCTCATTCTGTAAGAAACAGAGGTATATAGTACGCGATTAGGCATTAATGGGATTAATGTATGTAATTAACTATGTGGAGACTTTCTAATAGGTTTTGTATGATGGAAAAGGGGCTTTTAATAGCCTAACAACAAATTTGTACCGCTAATATAATAAATTGTTTGCGATTATATGGTAGTGTAATAATCAGGAAATACAAAAATCCGAAACTTTGGGTTTTAATATTTACCACCTTTTTATATTTTTAAGCTGTCGGAAATAAGTAGGGACATGTGCGGTCCCTTTGACCTATCGATATACATTTAGAATTGACAAGTGTTTGAATGTGTACCCCAATATACGCAGAATATAGATAGGCCAAAACGTTTTTATTATTAAGGAAGCTAGCCGATGTCATGGGCTAGGCCCGTAACGTTGATACAGTTAGGAAAATATTATTTTTTCTAACGCAAAGGTATTTTTTGTTTGCAGTTAAGTAATTTATGCATATCATTCTCTGCGAACAGAGAAAGAATGAAAAAAAAAAAATCCGCTTTATTTAAATTTTTATATTATTAAAAAAAAATTAACGATGTATTTTATTATTTTATGTATATATAGACGAACAAACACCCTGTTTTACAAAAAAAAAAATGTTTGCAATCTTACGGTTGTGCAATGTGCGCTACTGAAATTACTGATCTCAAGCCTAGTTACCAGGGTCAGTTATTGGGAATAAATAAATCCTCTGAACGATTAAAATAATATCATTATAAACGCTAAATGTTATTATAAATATTTACATGCATTTGCTTATATTTAACTACTGTAAGTTAAATGCTTTGTGTTTAAAACGAGGGAAACAACTAGAACAGGTAGCTTCATATTGTGTAAGATACTAAATAAACGTTTTAATTAATATTATTTTTATCTGGCATCCAATGATAGCTATTAGATATAACATAGATAATAGATAAATACAAATACGTAATAATGCTTATTTTTTTTTCCCTTTTTTTCAAGTAAATAAATAATGACTGATGGTCAAACAACAGATTCACTAGCTGGCAATGAGGTAGACTGGACAGAGAACTTTAATCCTTCGCTGTAAATCAACTAATAAAAGTGGTTGTGATGGTTTAGAAAGATAAATATGAATATATTTATTTCTCTATATTATAATAGCAATGATAAAGCCACACTGCTGTACATACACACATTAACTACCAAGAAACTTATTTAAAATTATCAACGCAATAAATTCTAATAGATATCCGAGTGAAATTGACACAATATACAAACGTTTTACTTGGTGCCCTCTTATACAAGGTCAACGGAATATATATATTGGTATATTGTAAATGTATATACGATCAATTTTAGCCTGTACCGCAGTCATTATTTCGCATATTTTTGGACGGCAGCTGACGATTGCAAGCAAACAATCCAAATAAAATGAAAAAAGTATAATTCACTCTTGTTACAAGATTCCATATCCTGATATTGTTGTAGACCGACACATTTATACAGGCAGGATATAGTATATCATGTGTCAATTAATAACTTAGCATGAATTAATTATAATTATAACCATTCCGACCCATATTGGTTGGGTAGCTATAATCGACATATATCTGTAAGATGTGTTATAGTTACTGTTTTATATAAGCAGGCGGGTTCAATCCATGTGAGCAATATCCATTTAAAATTGAAGGAATACCAAATTAAAAGTTATTTTAACGAGTACTGCTTACAAAGAATACAAATAGGCCAAGACACATTTATTATTAAACAAGTCAGCAGCCATTGAAAACTAGGTTCACAAGCTGCTAGAGCTAGGAAAGGGCGAGGTTAATTGGGCGGTCATAATCAATATCACTGTTGTTGGTGGATAGCCCAATGAGATTCCCAAAGAATTTGGTAGAAGACCTGTTGACATGGAATAGAGTAGTCATAATGCCAGATAAAAAGGTACACCTCTCTGATGACTTTAAATAAAAATCCAGTTACATAAAATAGTACTTGGAACAATGTGGGAATGTTAAATATGCAGAGCGAGTACGTTTACAATAAACAAAGATCGACAGCTATTAGATACAGGAAAGAAAGGAAGACGTATTTGGTGTGTATTAGTATATAAAAGAAACCTAGGTTGATTAAAGATACAGGTATATATTGGAAAATATAAGAAGATAACACCGAGAATGCCAAAGAGATAAACTTGTATCTGTGAACGTAAAAGAGAAAAAGACATCTATAACACTAGAACGAACCTAACACCACATAAAAGCCATAACTAGACTTAAACAAGGTTTACAGGTGTAGCTTGATATTTTCCTACCCATATATTTACTGCAGTAACATATATACATCGTTACAAAGTTATTTGTTTTACGCTCACCACAATAGCAAAGTAATAATTTAATAGCTGCCCAACAGAAAAAGTAGAAACTAAGCAGTTTGTATATATATGTAGTTCGTTGTTTCAAAAAGTAAATTGACAAGAGAGAAGCTTTTTTCTCACCAAGTTTTCATTATTGTAATACTAAATCTGATCGATTATTAGCTGTTGGGTTAAGCACTATATTCAAGGTAATATAATTAGAGTAGCCTACATATTTCAAATTTAATTATATTAAAATTACGTTAGCTTGGTTTACTGTGATGTGTAATAGGCACATCCATCAGTTGAGGCGGTGGCTGGCGAATATAAATTGTAACATATAACCTGAGTCGAAATGATTTTAATTATCATTAATTCATGACAAGTTTTAATTAGTCTATATACGGCATACTGTATCTTAAAAGTATACCGATCTTGTCTGCGAAAAGACTGGAGTATAGAATTCTGCAGTTAGACTGAATAAAGATTTTCATTTATTTATTTTAATTATCTGCTTGCAATACTTCTTTGCTGTTCAACACGGGTGGAATAATAGCTATAACAAAGGCTGGCGTCAAGATTTGATTAATTAAGGAATAGACATTAGAACACATTTCAAGAACTATATAGTATCAGTTTGGTAGAATAACGGTTCTAAATTAGGGTCTCTTTATCGTCTAATGGACATATTCGGGCGATTCATTATTATTATATTGGAAATTGAGGCTTCGAACAGTCTGTACAGCTTTGGATAAGCATTGAGTGGTCAATATAAATATATTATTTATTTATTTTTCATTTAAAATCTGAAAGCACAGATTTTTTAATGCTCAAGAGATTCCTCGAGGAGTATAATTGTTGATACTCAGTATATAACTCTATCAAAAAATGCAGTCATATTTTTGCAATAGAAGAGACTGTTTCCTATCTTGATTATTAGAAGGAATGTTTCTAGTTAATTAGAACTACCATGTAGCTATAGTCTTTTGGGTGCCGTATGGCAGACTATGGAGTCACCCTTGTGAGCATTTTCTATATTTGATAGCAACCAATACAAATTCAACTCATAAAGCTATATAGACAATTTTTTATTAAACAAGTATTGGTCTAATAGATATAGTGTCTACTAGCCAAAATCTTCTTTTATTATTATTATTATTATTAGAAGCACCATTAGTATACTGTAGGCTTGAGTTATATAATATAAACCTATACAACAACCATAATATAAGTACAGGAGATTAATTACCATATGGAATAAAGATACAAAATAAAAATCTAATAAATACATAACATTACTGTATAAAATAAATACATAAGGCAAAAATACTATAAATTATAATATTACCAGGTAAAATATCTAAATAACTACAATATAAAGTTATAACATTACTATACAAAATATATATTTTAGATGACATAAATATTTAATAATTTGACATAATATTGGCAATATTCGGGTAAAATCTAGATCGATAAGATAAACACATTTTATTACTATATATTATGTCTACACAATCGAGCCATATTATTTCTATATAATAGATATAATATTTTTATATAATGGAGATGGATAAGAAAAGTATATAAACTCTATCTACATAACATAAGTACGTAATATTATTATAAAATTAATATGTACATCCATTATCTGATTATATAATATCGACATATACGATAAATATATCAACTGTCATACTATAAATATATAAAATGCCTATAATATAAATACATAATATTACTGTATAATATAAATATATAATATTGTTATATAATATTGCTATATAACGTGATTGGGATATTAGCGGGCGTGCTCTCTGTGAAAGCTGCTAATCTTGAGCAGACGTGCATATTAATATTTCCACATAATATAAATATATACTAATTGTACTATAAATACGCCATATTATTATGTACAAAAAAAAAGTAAGATATCTATATTGTAAATAAATAAGATAAATATAAGATAAGCATAATATTTCTATATAATATAAACGAATAATACTAATGTATAATATAAACTATATTATGAGTAAATATTAATTCTATAATATTAGCAATATTTGTATATAATATAAATAAATAATCTCTAATATAATATAAACATAATATTTCTATAATACAAATATACACAATAGCTATATATAATCAAGTATTTCTACCAAAGTATTATAAACAAACAATATATCCCAATATATCCCATCAATTCCAAGCACAATATATCATTGCAAAATATATTGATAAGTATGTATTACTGTTTATTACTACTACCTTTTGTCCTTTCTAACACACCCTTTCCTCGCACATCTGTAAAGTAATTTGCAATGTTTGTACGCTATTATCCTACAATTTCTTTTTATTTTTTCTGAAGAACATGTAACTATTGAGTATAATATAGGATGAATTTCACTATAGTTTGAATAATTTTATTTATATTTTTAGTCTTAGTGTCAATTAAAGTTACTCTATGCTTTTAAATAAATGTAAAAGATGGATTATTGTAGGGATAGGCCTATTTGGACTAGAAGCGAAACATACTAACAACCTGATGACAGCCATTTGGAACCAAGTGAGTGTATGCTAATGTAACAACATACCGCAATCCATTAACAGTGATCGCTTTGTAAATATTTTATACTTTTTTCTTTTCATTTGTACATTGGCTTGATATTTAATATATGTGACATACGTACACAGGTATGTGTGTATGTCTATGTTTATATTTTTAATAAGCTTGTGTATACATATAACTAGATGCAATCATTCAATAGCTCTTTCAGTCAGTCATTCAGGCACTTACTTATACACCACAAATACACACTATTTTGTTTTATTCTCTAGAACCAGAAAGCACTCACTTTCATTCCTTCTGTTTCTTTTCTTTTACCTCACTGTCTAGCATTCCCATTTCATTCTTACACATGTTTTCTCTCTGTTTCTTTCCATTGTCACCCTTCCTATCTTTCCTTCTTTCTATGTCTACTATGGGTCCTCTTTGTTTATTCCCATCCTTACACGCCCATACACACATATATTTATCCATACATACATACACTTATATTTACGTTGGTATATATATATATATATATAGTGATAGTCTTTACATATATACATTATAATTGTAATTTGCCTTCATATACTTACTTGACGTCTATTTTACTTCTTCAGTAAACTATTACTCAATCCCTTTATCTATTCCCTTTTTAGCAACATAACATACTAACACCATAACATAGTATGTTATATATTTATTTCTTATCTAGTCACTTGTTTATTTCTTGATTTATATATATATATATATATATATATATATATTCATTTATTCATTTGCAATATTTTGTGCAATTAAATCACCATTATTATCTATTCACCTATAAATGTAAATCATTCTTTCACAGCTGGGGGGGCGTGGCAATAAACCAATTATAATGGAGGGAGATAAAAGAGATGGTCACATTGCAAAGAAAAGGAAGATCAGTCAGAGTATGTTTATCATTTGCTGTTGATACCCTACGTATATATATTCTTTTATCTTTTATCATGTCTCTCTCTCTTTTTTATTCTTTCTTTCTCTTTCTCTCTCTCCATATTTTCTATCTGTTCCTTTTTATATACATGTTCTTAGCCCATATCAACCACACATGTAATTTATCAAAATACACTGGACATCACAAGAAAAAACCATATTATAATAAAACCTTTTCTAAGCACTAATTATATAAACCATATACCACATCTCATATATCATATCTTATATATTGTATACCATTTCTTATATATTA
Organism: Ichthyophonus hoferi; assembly: GCA_002751075.1. Taxonomy (NCBI): domain Eukaryota; class Ichthyosporea; order Ichthyophonida; family Ichthyophonidae; genus Ichthyophonus; species Ichthyophonus hoferi. Next base: position 90,050 of record NAOQ01000058.1, on the reverse strand, counting down.
TATATTATATATTGTGTATTATATTTTATATCTTATATGTTGTATATCATGTATTTTATATTGCATATTTTATCTTATATCTTATATATCTTATATTATATATGTGCTACCATTTTTCTAACAAGACACTGCAGAATATTTTGCTTGTTAGTTATTATCATTAGTTCCCCTTATGAGTCTTCACTAGTATAGTATATTATCTATCATTTACATTATGGCAGAGGTCTAAGTCTAATATCATAGCTCATTATACAATTATTATTTCATTATTCACCAGATACTAATTATTGGTCTGATATAATTATTTCGTTAATCACCGTATATTAATGATTAGTCTGATATAATTATTTCATTAATTACTAGATACTAATGATTGGTGGTTGGTCAGATGATGACCAAAATGAGGTACTAGCTCACCCCTGTAGACCACGTGCTATTTTAGCTAAAGAATATACTCAGGAAGTGAGCTTTGGTTTGTACTTCTCATCCCTATACCCATCGTTTCCTTCCACATGTTTACTCTCTCCTCTCATAATGTTTGCCTTCTCCTTCGTCCTTCTCCACACACATTCTTGCCTGATATACAATCTATTATAGCAATGACATGGATATCTGATTACCTACACATATATACCTGACCGTATTTATACAGCTTTAGCATATGTACATAATTATTCAAAAGTATAATTAATTTGAAATATACTATATACTATACTCAATGAAAGACCTCATTTTCAACAAATACATCAATATTTAGATGAATTATGGACATATTTATATAGCCTATACAATAATATAAGGATTTGTATGAAAGCAATAGTAGGCAGATGTGAGAGTACAGATTGAACATCGCATCCTCCCTATGTGTTGGCTGTGTTATTATAGTAATGACCAATCTACTAGCATGTGCTTGTACTTGCTATTATAATTTCATGACATATTAATTTGATTTCATAGTGTACGGCTTTATTACTAATATTAATAATACTGATAATTTTGATTTAGTAATACTATTGATATAAGAGTATTTTACACTAATAATATTAATAACCAAGCTCTTGTAATGACATTAATCATATTACTATATGTATATATTAATAATATTGACAACATTGATATATACCATAAATACAGCTAACTAAACTAAAAACACCAACATGAACATTTATGTAAGTGTACCAGTAGCTAATTAGAAATAATAATATATTTAAATATACATACTTATAGTGTCATATTTCCCGCAGTTAAGGCCTATATGGGCAAGGTATTGGATATTAAATCTACCTCGCGATTGGTTAAGTAAGTGGGTGTATGTGGATGCTAGAGTGTCAGCAGTATAATAATAATAATAATAATAATAATAATAATATGCATACTCATGACATATAATAGATATAAAAAATATTAGTCGAAAATTAGTAGAAGATTAGTGGACAGTGAATTTGTGGGAAATTAAATTCAATTAGTGGGGTATTAGAGGAAACTGAAGGAAATGGTTGATCATTATTAGGAATTAGTGAAATCAGGAAATTCGTGGAAATTAAATGAATTTAATGGAGATTATTAGAAATTGTGGGAAGTTTATGGGAAACAGAGGAATTTAGTTGGAAATTGGTAGGAAACTAGATGATATATATTAACGAATAAGGTGATATTAATGGTGTAGTGCTATAGATATAATAAATGTTTGGTCCAATAATAATAATAATAAATATATGTTACATGTAATCTGAATAAGACTAGATATATAAAGATAGTAATATATATATTCCATTCACCCTAATAATATGCCGTACTTATTCTTACCAACCTTCCCTTCAGGGCTCTAGGAGCAGCAGATGGTCTAGGGAATGACAACCACCTTAAACGGGTAAAGCTAATTAGTGGTAGTCAAGGTAATTAATTAGCCTATCATAGGGTGGGAGAGTACCCCTTGCCCTGGATTTTAATATATACATATGTTTTGGCATTGGTAGGAATGTTAATGGACATTTTATGGAGTGTATGATAGTATGATGGGTTGGTGATAAGATAGAGATGAAATGATGGTCTTACAGTATTATAGTAGTGTGAAAAATTAACCAATATGTAGTATCTATCTCATATAGCAGATAAACAGTTATATATACACACTTACATGTATATGATTGGGTGTACCAATAATAAAAAGAAATATATATGTTAAAATTTAACTAACTTAGAGTATCTGTTATACGGAAACTAGAGAGGCCCTTATACTATTATGTATTATTGAATGTCACAATAATAAAAATAGCTTTATACATTGTAATTTAACTAACCTATAGTATTTATTATATATATTATACAGAAACCAAAGAAGCCTATTTACTATTATGCATGGAGTCAGCCCTAACCGAGAGCAAGTACCCCACTGTATTCGAATTACTAACTTCTCAAGGGGTGGACACTAGTTTGTTAGGGGAGGTATATAGTGATTTCTATCTTTCTCTTTGTCTTTATTATTGTCTTGGTCTATCTGTTGTTTCTTATGATTGATTTTTTATGGTATTATCATTATTGTTGTACAAGTTAGTGCTATTTTATCTCTCTTTTTCTCTTTCTCTTTCTGTAGTACCATATCTTCAATGTCATCATCCTGTCATATATGGTTTATTATAGACTATTACTAATAATATACATCTCTCTTTACCATCTTTCGTACAACCTTAGACCCAATAGAAAACCAATTTAAAAGTGGCCACCCAATGATTTTTTTCATTTAATCTCATTATAAATGCATTTTATTTATTGCCACTTAACAATCTGTTACCAGCCAATAGTACCATATATATCTTCCTAATAAAGCATGCAATCGTATTTATTTATTAATCCTTTTTCTGACCAGTCACACCTAGGCCAGAGAACCAATAGATACACGATAGCCACATGCTTATCTGAGTTAAAATTAAAAATTAAAAATTTCTACTAATGTAAAGTAATTTTTTGGGAGATTTTCTTGTAATTTTTCTTTAGAAACACCCTGCCAGCCCTTAATGCTTTCTGATCCCATTATTATTTACAATTATATTAATATTATTTAATTTACTCCAATTACTATTTATTATTATATTTTTATTTCCAACCTTATCTATATAACACCTACCAATAACCAACTATTTTTAAGATCTCCCAAATATTTCTACCCATCTCCTCTCATGATATACCTCCAATCAGCCTGAACTAGTGACAGTAGCCGACCGGGCCCCTAAAACCAGGTCCCAGTTTGAGGTCGCCAATGCTTATTGGCCTGTACCTTTCCATGAAGATAAAAGGTATGTATCGGTGTGCCATCCTTCTCTCTCTCCCTCTCCCTCTCCGCTGATCATATGCCTCCTATCTTTCTTAATTTCTCTTAAATGATTGGAAGAATATATATGTATATGTATATGTGCTTGTGCAAGTGAACCAAATATGGAAGGAAGCTATAAATAGATACAGCTCCCAGGTTATCTCCATATGTTTCCATTTTCATCCATCTATACATATATATACTTATTCATGTACACATATATTATGCTATATACTCTCTATATTCACTTCATCTATCATATCTTCCATTCCCACCAATAGAATCAGACAGGCCATGGAAGGCAAACTGTTCACAGCCAATCAGCTCACTGCCATCCAAGGTCATATGGCTACAGCTCTTTCTATTGGTAAACGGGCAACCCATGAATTGCAATTAGCACATCCAAAGGTATGTTCCTGAGCCGATAGCTACCTATGTTCTATGACGTCACATGATTAAGCAGATATCAGGGATTTTGTTTTTCTTCATTAGTGTGCTTAAGGGATATATAATGGTTATAATACGTATTTGTATGATTGATTATACAGTTAATAATGACAATATATGGTATTTGTTTTTATTTTTTTATCATCATATATTTTGCCTCTGTACACCTTAACTGTATAAAATATTTATTGAAATTAAATAAACTAATTTGGTCTAATTGATTTACTTTTTTTTGACATGTTTAATTCTATTGGTTGGAATAAAAATTATGCATGATATTATGGATAAAGATATTGCAGTTAGTATATTACATAAAATGTGTTTGTAGGTGTGTATATGTATGCGTGTAGATATGACGGTATGTATGTGTATATGTGTTTTAGGTGTATGCAGAGTTAGGCAGATATTTGTCTTGTAATATGTGAAATTAACTGTGTATATGCATGCATGCATATCATATTATACCATCATACTATTATACTATCATTCATACATGTATATATATACAGGCACATGCATTAGCTGGCGCTGTAATTGTTGATGCCAATTTCAATAAAATATTAGCCAAGGCAGCTGATAGTCCCGGCCACCCATTGGACCATGCTATCATGCGGTGTATTGCACAGGTGGCAGAGGAACAAAATGCTGGTAAGTACTATCGGCAATGATGTAATCGCTATTTTAAGTGTATAACATTAAGCCCAGCATGTTATATTTAGCTTATCCGATTGTTATTAGGCTGTAATGTTGATAGTGTTTAATGTAAGATAGATAGGTTTATGCCTTGATGTGAATATGTAGGTTGTCTGACCTCCAGATGATCTATATGATAATGGTGAGAGAAAGAAAGGGAGAGGATGACGAGGGAAAGGAATTATAGTATACATATATAACATATATACATTATATATAATGTAATGATGGCTTATATTTGTACTAAGGGTGTGAAAATATATGCTTGGCTGTTTTTTTTTTTTTTTTTTGGATTTTTAATTTTGGTTTATTTGCATGGAAACTTGTATGTTTTGTGGTTAATGTATAAATTTTGCATTAAAACTATTAATCATCATTAATCACTAATCATCCAGTCCAGTGTCTGATTATGCATTTCATGATTTAACCAGTGGTTATCTGGACTTATATATATATAAGTTAATGAACGACTTGCCTGCTGTAACTCTATTATCATAATATAGTGTATAGTATCTAGCATATATATCAAAACAAATATAAATGAGTACAATTGCAACCCTGCTCCAGTTGAACTTACATTCTATACATATCTTTTACAAGTATATCTTTATATCATAATACAATCTAAATTATACATATATATAGAATTAATGAAAACTAACACATAATTTTAATTGGATATAGCCATGGAAAGGAGGGGGGGTAAATCGTCACCAGAGGATGATTATCTATGTGGGGGTTACAATGTATTTATTACCAAGGAACCATGTCCTATGTAGGTTATATCCTATCACACACACACACTCTCTCTCTCCCTCTTTCTTCCTTTCTCTCTACATACACTCTATTTTCCTTTCATCTATCTACCTACTCAACACTCTACCTATAATCCATTACAGGTGCTCTATGGCCCTAGTACACTCACGTATAGGTCGTGTATTTTGGGGTGTGGGTGACTCTGATATGGGTGGGCTTGGTGGAAGATATTATATACACACGGAGTCTACCTTAAATCATCATTTCGAGGTAAGAAACCTTCTATTGTTATTATTATTATTGATTATTTTTTGTTATGGTAACATCTTCTCTCTTTCATTTATTAGTCCGGTTTATACATCTGTGTATTACGGATTTTTAATTGTAGTCATATCATACGTCTTTGTTCTCAACCTTTATATTCTTGTGTACTGTGAATGTGCAATCGTATTTCTTTCCACCATTTTTGTTAAATTTTAAATTTTTATTAATTTGGCTTCATCCTGCATTTAAATACTTTATTCTCTGTGGGATGTTAGCATTGGCTATATTTTAAATAGTAACCGACACAACCTTGTTTGTCCAAGTTGTTATTATTAAAATGAGCACCAGTTATAAATTTTTGCTCTCAGACTGTTCATATGTCGTTTGACATATATCTATACCAATATATATTATTTTTCATTATATGTTAATAGGCTTCATTCCTGTATATTGTTGATTTGGAATTGCATGTCTTTCCTCCTTTTTGGTTTTCTTTGTGTTATATTTATAATATTTTATCCTGGATTTTAAATGCTTTATCCTTTGTGGGTTGTTTCATACAATTATTTTCACTCAAACGTTCCTCTCTTTCCATGTCTAATCTATTCCTATTATTTTTGTTTAATTTGTTTATTACTTATTTCTTAATTACATCTTAATCTTTTCTTAATCATTTTACTGATGCCTTCCACCTTAGGCTTGTTTGGGGGTATTTAATGATTGGCTATTTATCAGGACTTATTTTTTTATTGGCAGGTATTTGGAGATGTTTCCCCCAAAGAATGCTCAGATCATCATGCCAGCCATGACAATACCATGCCTTAACTGGAAATATAGATTCAATGATACAAGTATACACATGCATATTCTTTTTGATTGAGATACAATGTAGTGTGCATCTATAATATCCAATGGGATTGAGAGCTATTAGATGTACATGGGGTATATAGTAGAAAGCATTAATGATACCAGTTTTCTGAGTACTTTTATATTAGCATATATTAACTCAAACATCTTAATATCTCTACATAATTATTAATAATAAAACTGGTATTGATATTACTGAGTTCTATTTCTGTATTCATATTGTAAAATTTTAAATTATTATCTTCAGGTAAATTTCAAGTTAAAGCTCTCCTGAACACTTCTGATCTATATTAAGCAAAGTTTTATTTTTTTTTTCCTGGTAATGTGTTCTAAATATAATAGTTATGATCTATATTAATATGAGGATTGACAGTTACGGTGGTATCTTTAAGAAGAACAACAACTAGTTGGCTTACTAGTAGTGTTGGGTTATTAACTTCAACTTCTTTCAAGATAAAAAGCACTGTGCTCCACGAATTGCATCAAACTATAGGGATCAATGTGATTACTATAATTTAGACCGAAATATTATCATAGTTAACTCTAGACCTCTAGATAAACAAAATTTGTAAAATCTTGAAGATTATAAAAAAACTGAAACATGCTAATAAATAAGCATAGACAACCCAGTATATACAGAAGCTTTACATTATTTTATTTATTGACGAAGCCGTTCTACTTATTTTTAAGTCTTTTAATGTTTAAAAATATGTGGCCTGTTTTTTTCAGCCATCATTATCTCCTCTGA
>NAOQ01000058.1:71881-82653 GCA_002751075.1 Ichthyophonus hoferi | reverse complement strand
CAATGTGATTACTATAATTTAGACCGAAATATTATCATAGTTAACTCTAGACCTCTAGATAAACAAAATTTGTAAAATCTTGAAGATTATAAAAAAACTGAAACATGCTAATAAATAAGCATAGACAACCCAGTATATACAGAAGCTTTACATTATTTTATTTATTGACGAAGCCGTTTTACTTATTTTTAAGTCTTTTAATGTTTAAAAATATGTGGCCTGTTTTTTTCAGCCATCATTATCTCCTTTATTTTAGTGTAATATCTTGATCGGCATTGGTACTTAATAATACGTGATAGCATCCTACAGAAAAAAAAACCATCTGCTAATTTAGAAATTTGTTTAGTTACCTTTGACTTCAACAATATATATTACGTACATTTGACTTAACACATCTTATTGATCGCTCATACTGCATAATAAATATAGTTCCACCAAAATGAATCAGGGGAGGAATCCCACATCAAATTCCTAGTACATCTCACCACAATAGGACTACTGAAATACGAGCTAAACATACATCTATTCTTATTTCGTATCCTCCTCTTTCTGTTGAGAACAAACCATCTATTCGTTTACTCTATTGCTATCCCAGCATTTCTCGCTTCCACATTTTTATTAATTGGACACCCTGAGACTACGGCCACGACACTACTACAGATTGCAGTAAAATTCTTTGTCCATTAGGGCAATCATAGATAGGTCATGGTCCAGAATATAAAGTCCTGGTCTTACGTATATGTATTGAAAGCACTAATGAAACAAAAAGAACTCATTAAGTTTTTTACGTAAAGAATTTTCAATGGAGTCTTTTTAGTGTTCCAGGTCTTGTGGGATACGGTATTGCTACCTGTTAAAACAGGCATGTTTACTTAATTTAGGTATTCCTTTATATAGTTATAAGCATCTAATATTATTAGCAATTTTTATTACATATTCAGTCCAGGAAAACATTAATCTGCTGGTGTTAAACGGCAAACCAAGATGATCTATCAAAACTGAAACGGTCACTGATAGAGATCCTGCAACAATATAATAAACCATTTCAGATTATATATTTTGGGGCCCAGATAGCACACTGCTTAGGCATTTTGCGTAAGGCAAGTCCCGTTGACTTGTGTAGGAATTAAAATATGCCTTAGCATCTTAGCATAACTGTACTCCGTGTATGCAAAGGGACACGTTAAAACGCCCCTTAATTCGGTATTATCTCTCCTTCTAAACGAATATAGTTTTCAGGAACGCTTCTGTCTCTACTTATTATTCCCAACACTATCTTATTTTATGAGATGTCATAATATTTAATACTGAGGATATTCTTTTTAGAGGTTCAACTATTAATGATAGCATCAAATTGCTAGGTGTATTTATTAGAAAGCTCAACATACTTCCATAATTAATGAATTGTTTTTTTCCTTGGCTTTGCAGAAATTTTCTAGAGCCTCTTTCTACAAGCGCAATGCAAGTTTTCATTATCAGATTATCTATTATCATCTATTTCATGCTACTTAATTTTAAAATACAGTTTCTGTTACAATTACTATTTCATTGATCTGGAATGGTAACTATCACTTGCAAGTGGAAAATACGAGTTAAAGCTAAATATATTTATTTTATTGTCACAGCACAATTTCCTGACTTGATTTTGTTGTAGACAGAGGCCTTTATATACATTGTAGAAGAATCTGCATTCAAAATCAATTGCTTTAAAACTGACTGCTTACTAATCACACAAAAAGATGGCAATATATAAATTGTAAACTATCCAGTTCAAGTAATCTGTCTTACCCAAGTTTCTAGGGCTTACCTGTGTAGCTACTCTTGAATCTTCATTGCCCTACCATTATAAAATCCATCCATTATTAAGCTCTCAGTTAGTCACAGCATAAAAATTAAACATGTTTTCCCTGAAGAAGGTATGTATGTTAGCTAATCCTTGATCTGGAGATTCTGGGTATCCTAGACAACATGGATGTATTTTCAATGACACTATGAATTATTATAAAAGAATTAATAATATAATCACTAAGTATTCACGAATTAAAGTTAAAAAATTGAAGTCCTTTCTTTTTCTTTTATTTAATATAAACAATCATTTTGTTATTTGGATATTAAAATTTCTTTGTAGAGCTTAAATAGAACATTTTAAAACATAGAATTTTGAAAGGTAGAGGTTTTGTTTCTTATATCTATGCTATCCAAGCAAAAAAAAAAAATAACTCTTAAGTACTTCTTATTACAAATTATTATAATCAAGCACAGCAGCTTTTAACGAGATAAATGTCAGTTTCAGCCTGTGTAATTGCTATCTTATCCTTTATGGATGGCAGCAATAATCACGAATAAATAATTATATAAAAGTATTTCACTATTATTTAATATATCTGCAGAAAAATAAAATATGAGTCCTGTCAGACGGAACCCTCTAATATAATCCCAAGGCTATACTATATATAGACTACTCAATATTCTAATCATTAATTAATTAACCAACCAATCATTATTACTAGCATAGTATTAATTAATTTATTGAGACTTTACCACTTCTTCACCCATGTAATGTATTTAGCCATATTCAATAGTAAGGCATCTAAATTATGCTTAATGATAATGGCATGAATATGCAGGAATTAGCATATTATTTAGCTAAGTTAGTACGTGATTTCAGCAAAACATAAACCCAAAAACATATTTATGATTGATAGACTGTTATGCAATTCTTATCTGATTCATCTTGGATGACAGCCGGCAATCGCAATCAGAGAATCATAATTAAACCAAAAGATCGTTATTTGGCCTTATTGCAGGCTCCCTGATCAGATTCTGTTGTAGACATAGACAACTTCACTAATGGAAGATACAGCATATCATATTGATTAGTTAACAATCTAGCATTAGTTAACCATGACTTTGACTATATTAACCCATGTTGTTTATGTAGGTATATTTTGATAGACCTTTGTATTTATAAGATATAACATACCAGATATAGACTAATTGACAATATTTCAATAATTACTGTTACAATCAGAAATTTTGCTTGGAAGTCGTGATCACAAGCGATAATATGAATAGAAGTTTCAATTCAAAATCACATGATCTCATACTTCCAAAGGTTTCAACAATTCTAGAGTGCCAAGAGCAGCTGGAACAAAGATTCAACCCATATTCCAGCAAGGCATGAATCACACTCAACATGCATATATATGTATGTATGCATATTATGGTATCTGGTTTTCTACATACACATAAGTTAACAGGTAGGAATGGTTATTAAGATAACTTAATTAGGCACATTTTTATCCGTATAAAATGTATTATCCTTAGTGCTCTTATGTGTACGATGCATTAGGTTCCGATGTAATCAGGAACCTATTCTAACATATGGGACCTAAAAAGCTTTACTATCTTGGATTAGACACTTGGCTTGTTAATCGGTACAACTGTAAAAGAATGCTAGCAGCATTCGCATTCTTTATGGTTCTGAACATGTTATACAATTAGAAACAACCAACAGGCCAACTTAGGAAGTATCAGCATTGGCAAATCAATCTATTGGCAGGTGACTGAGTCACAAATATTTTTGCTTTTCAATAATGAAGATTAATCCAATTAACTTTGCTCAAGGAATCCAAGAAGGATCAGGAAACAATATTCGGTTACATTCATCTGGATCACATTTATATTCCGCAACTTACAGGTGTTGCTGATATGAAAGGCGCATCCTTTTCTATTGATTCTGATTTCTATAAGAGATTTTGTTTACCAAATAAATCCCAGTGAAACTACAGCAATTGAGTATCATACTATGGCACATGATCCGGTAAGAGGAAAACCCAAAACGTTGGATGAAGATCTAGTCTTCAACTTCAATCTAACATCGAATTGAGGAAGACCAGTTCCAAATCACAGTAATTACTTGTGATTATAACTATTTTGACCTATGTTGTTTATTTAATTGTATTGAAAAAAAATCAGCTTAAGGAGTACTTATGAATAAGAAAAAAATGTTAAAAGTAATAAAAGTAATTATGGTTTAAACAACATATTATTAATAAAATTGTCTACCAAATATGGAATATAGATGCGCAAAACCGTAAGGTAAGTAAATTCGGGATTCAACTTGTGTTAATTAAGCCAAAAATAATCACTTTAAAATTAATAAATTGGATCCACCATCAATTATTTCTTTATAATCTGACTTTTAAAAATGAATATTATATATGCTTGAATTTATTCGTTAAGTGTCTTGCTTAATTGATGCCGCAATTATTAGAAAAGGTGTATGCATTGGGCATATATAATCGAACGTTCTTTAAAAACATGTCAAAATATTTATTTTGTTTGTTTACATTGGTTTTAACCTTTGAAAATGGCAGAAACTACCCCTGCTAGTGCTATTGACATCTGTGGAGATGGGGGATTGTTGAAGGTAATAGGTTATATTAACATAGGATATGTTGTGTTTTATGTGCTTGTATGTTATTGTGCATGTCAAATATTAGTTTTTACATGATTCAAAAGCAAATCACATTTTGTTGGACCCAGTATTTCCCTCTTATGCTATACCCATATATATATATATATGCGTGCGTATACTGGAGCATGCCACTAATAACATTCATTATAGACAATCCTGAAAGAGGGAGCTGGTGATGAGAAACCCCAGAAGGGGGATACCGTTAGTGTTCACTATGTAGGAACCCTTCTCGATGGCACTGAGTTCGATAGTAGTCGTAAGAGAAACGAACCTTTCACCTTTAAGCTGGGACAAGGTATGTGTGTGTGTTGTATGCAGGTGTAGGAATATTAAGGTAAAAAGGGCGATTTTTGTGTACATACTTAGAAACATGGGTTTGCTACTTGGGTTAAAGTATATAGATTGAATAATTAATTATCTACTTGTTAACTTAGTTCAGACTCTTCTTATGCCTGTTGTTCAGTGTGTATGTATGATTGTAGATATGCATATATATGTATTATGCATGTATATATATTAATAGCCATTTTTATTTTGATTATTTATTTATTTATTTTTGTTTATTGTTTTTGGATTTTTCTCTGTTACCCCTCTATCTTTATAGTTCAATACTACTATTGACCTATCGTTTATATTATTATTATTAGTAGTACCACTACCACTGCTACCATTAGCATTGTTATTTGTCCTTTTTCCTCTCCCTTTTTCTCTTTTCAGTATATCTCGCTGTTGCTACCACCCCCGACACCCACCCGCCATTACTAACATTACTTCTCACTTTTCACTTTTCACCTCTCACCCCTCACCTATCCAATCACCACGCCTATACTCCTTCGCTCCTCCCTCCTTCCATACACCTACTTAACACTACCCCTACCCCTACCCCTACTGCCTCATAGGCCAGGTAATCAAGGGATGGGACAAGGGTCTAGCCTCTATGACTAAGGGGGAGCATGCCGTGTTACAGTGTAGGGAAGACTATGCTTATGGCAAGGCTGGCAGCCCTCCTACTATTCCGGCTGATGCTACATTGAACTTCGATGTGGAATTGATTAGCTGGGTATGAAATGGCTTTTAAATGTTAGCTAATAATACTTATTGGTTCTCTAATGGTATCTTCAGCTAACTTGATATATTAATAGTATTAGTCTATGGGCTCAATCACATATCACCCTTTTATTTCCTCCGTTTCTTATTGATCCATTTGGAGCTAACCAGTAGAATTACATCTTCTTGTTCTTGTGATAATAGCGAGTAATACATATATTTTGATTAATTTTAATTAAGAGATTAATTTAGGCTATAATTAATTAATTAATCAACACCTATGTATGGCCTAATTGTCAAAAAGGTGTATGGGTGTGATTCAGTTAGCCAATACATACCTGGGTTTTAATGATTGAAGAGTTATAATGATACTAATGATTGGACTATACACAAATGCACAATATACCTATTTGCACACATTCCTGCAACTCCGAATGATAGGGAGATCGTCTATTTATACAACCATATATAACTACTTGAACTACCTGATTGACCAATAAAGATATGTTTGAGGAGAGTACAATATGATAGAGGATAAACTGTAGAGATTACTAGAGCAGGAAAGAGTGGGGTATTATAATGTCATAATGATGTTATATGCCATGGCATTGTAAATACAAGTCAGTCCTGTGACTAGCTGCCATGGTGATACTAGTACCTCAACCCACCTGTTGATTGGTAGTGCACGCATCGTATCACGTGACTAATTATTATCTATTGCGTCTATAGACTAGCGGAGAGGACCTCAGTGGTGATGGAGGAGTAGTAGGAAAGATAGTGAAGGAGGGAGACGGCTGGAAGAACCCTAAAGATGAGGAGATGTGCGTCATCTCATACAAAGGTGGGTGTGTATGTGTATGCTTCATGTGTGTTTATATATGTAATAATAATAATAATGTGACTGCACTCCCTCTTTATATGGTCATACTCTTATTTATTCATCCAATCATTCTATTTCTTTCTATCTATCCATTTACAGATTCATATGCATCATATATAGCTATATAGTTACAGAAAGTAGGCATTCATTAGTTAGACACATTAATCTATCTAACCGGATTGGAGGAGACAGGTATTAATGAAAAGGGAGAGACATTTGTGGAAGAGAAGGAGATGCAGTATAAGATGGGATCTAAGAGTGCCCCTAAGGGAATAGAACAGGCCTTACGTAAGATGAAGAAAGGGTATGTGATATCTAACCAACCATCTTCAACCATAGTTTATAACTCTTTATATATATCTCTGTTTCTTTTTTTCTCTATTCTCAGTAATTCTTTTCGCATAATCGCCTGGCACCTTATTCCTCTTGGCTCTTATCTCCCATATATATATGTAAGTCCTATTGGTAGGTGATGGTTTACATGGTTCTGAATCTCTTCCATCTCAGTTAATTTTTAGAAATAGACAGGAGTGTAAACCAACTGAAGCCTCTATGACTTTATCCAATAATTATTTCAAGTGCCATTAACAATTTCTTGCTAGTTATAATGCAAAGCAACCTCCAATTAAGCTTTGCATGGGGAATTAGCACCCAATCCCACTGTTTCCTTTAATTTTACTTGACAACCCATGTGAACGATAGCTTTTATTATTGGTGATAATTGATATTATTTCTTATAGTGAAAATGAGTAGAAATGATTTTATCCCCCATATATTAAAATTAAGACTTATGGTGCTTGGGTAACCAATTACTGTCTGTATTTAAATATATGTTGGCTGCGCGTAATAATAAAACCTATTACGAATTACTAAAGAGCGTGAAGAAGAGATAATATGTATGCTGTTAGGGACACTATAGCTTTAAGGGGAATGTACCTACTTATATGATTAGAGATACTATATGCTTCAAGGAGGTAATAATGCCTATATATGGATTAATTAATTAATTAACATTCACATCAATTACAGGGCGGTCATGAAGGTACACTGTGCCTCTAGCTATGGGTATGGAGAGAAGGGATTAGCTCCTCATGTAGAGCCCAATGCTTATGTAGATTTCGAGGTATTGTAATATATCTTTAGCATATATATATATATATATATATATATATATATTATGCATATAATTTTTGAGTTTATCTTGAGTCATATGTGGCATGACTATTATCCAATGCTATGGCGTCATGTTGTTATATACAGTCTATTTTTAGTCTAATTAACATGGGTTAATGCACCAATAGTCTACCCAGGCAATCTTCAACTGATCATTAATTATCAGGCAATAATTCTATTAGACAAGACAAACCAATCATATGACTTGGTATATAGTGTAATTAGCATAGTTAAGTGTACCAATCAGTCAAGAGTCTGTCTAGGATATCATTAATCCTGTCGACCATTGCTAACCAATCAGAGGGCATGGTATAACAGGTAGAGCTCCACTCATGGAAGGAGGTCACTAAGGTGGGAGATAGTGGAATTAAAAAGATTAAACTGATGGATGGGGAGGGCTACACCACTCCTAATAAGGCAAGTAGAGTGCCGCCACTGCCAATGATTTCTCTTGCCTAGGAAGGATAATTATATTACTTATACTATCTATGTTACTTGTATTGTGTTTTTTCACTTGTATTACTTGTAATACTTATGTTACCTATGCTACTTTTACTTCTCTTCCTAACCCACCTATCCTTTCCCCCTGCAGTTTGCCACAGTTACAGTAGCAGTGAGTGAGGGAGAGACCTTGGGAGAGACTCAGCCAAAGAGCGTACAGTTATGTTGTGGTCAGCTACCTGAAGGGGTTGAGGCTGCCATCTTAATGATGCATAAGGGTAGGTTAAGAGATAGAGGGGTATGCAGGGAGAGTTAAAGAGGATATACATATATATATACATACACTACACTACCCTATACTATCATACATACTATAATGCATATATATATACATCCAGCCATACATACGTACATACCTACTTGCACATTTACTCATACATACACATACACATACTTACATAGTTACACCTACCACTCTAGCAGTCAAGTAGCCCACACTCACCCTCGACTTTACAGGAGAGACATCACAGATTGTGGTGGCCCCTAGTCATCAAGACCCTGACGTAGAGACTATCAGCACCGAGGACAGGTCATATGTAGTTAATTTGGTGGACTTTAAGGTGGGTTGGTGTATATATATATATATTAGTCCTAATGCCCTGGAAACCTACACCTTTTTTACTTGTATTATAACAAAACCGTTCTTTATCCATGTTTAAACTATCAATTACCAATGGTTTTTCTTTCTCTCCTTATAGAAAGAGAAGGAGATATACGAGATGGATACAGCTGAAAGATTGAAGAAGGCTGAGGAACTAAAGGCCTCTGGTACCGTACTGTTTAAGGAAGGTAAGGTGGGGAGAGGGGATAAGAAGGGTAGCTGTGCATGCTGTATGTAGGTATATATATATAAACACATTAGAAAAAAAGAATATCAATGCATTTAATACAAATTATCAATCAGCCCACTCTTGCGAACAGCAGTTTTATTAGTGTATCTGGATAAATATAAATTAGAAATTGTCTTAGTAGATATTAATCACAACTCATAAACGTTCCTATCCTTGCTATACCAATGTTGTTATCGTAAATAACCCATAGCACATTATATATATATATATATATATGTGTGTGTGTGTGTATATATATATATGCAATTGTATGCCTACATATAGGTTTAAATGTATATCCTTTAGTCAACCAACACACTTATGTCTCAACACTATCTTTACTCTTCTCCCCATCTATCCAATGAGTGTTATTCATTACAAGGTTGCATGATGCTTAGGCTGAATATATTATTGGATAGCACGTGGCCATTAAATCCCGCTTTAGTAAAATTAAAGCCACGTGATTGGTCTATATAGTCATTGGGATAGATAATTGGATGTATTATATTTTTATGCCGGAATGGTCTAGCCTTATATAAGTGTGTTTAATAATATATAGTAATAGTGTGGGTGATTGGTGGGTGGCACTCTGCATGGTGTGTAAGTTCTTGTATGAGCTTATAGCTTAGTGGGTATTGGGATTGATATGGAATGGATTAGCTATATATGGAATATTAAAATTCACAGCGTATAGAGTATCAGGCTAACTAGACTACTCTATACTGATTGTATGTAGGTAGATTTAAATACAATGTTCTCACTCCATAGGTTAAATACACACTCAACTTCTCTGTCCTATCAATCACAGGCAAATACACCACTGCCGTGAAGCACTACGAACAGTCTGACAAGACTGTTGATGTAAGTTCTTAATATTATTTACCTCCCTCTACTATATATCCAATTAATACTCCTTCTCACAGCATACATAATCGTAATCCATTTTTATTTTATATGGACCAATTAGATTGGGCTTGGGGATAGGACAATGTGATAGATATTTGTTTATTAATGCTTGTATAAAAGTGAAAAATCTATTGGCCTATCGTAAACCAAAGAGTTTCCATTAGACGGTACAGTCAATTGGAAAGATTGGTGGCTCCTTATTGGTTAACTTGAACTTTTTGCTAAGCATTGCAATGAATCAAAATTAGGAGATTTTTCAATATAAGTTTACGAGCTAAGCATATTTGATTATGCAGATAATATCACAGATATCATTGGAAATGTATTGATCAAATACCTTGAGATTAGATCCCCATTTTGGTACTTAGACCAATAAGCGCTTTTTACCCCTTTCCCCTCCCCACCTTCCTAACATAATTAACTGCATAATTTCTTTCCATCACATTAAACATCTAGCTCTAAGCATCTTATATATATCCATTGGCCTAATATGGTACGTGATGTTAGCTAACATCATATCTAAATATAGACCGAGACAGGGTTCGATAAGCCAGAGGAAAAAGATCAGAAGAATGCATTGCTATTGGCTGCTCGCCTTAACGTAGCTGCCTGCACTCTTAAGTTAAAGAAATATCAACAGGTAATTATAAGATATATATTGTATACATGGGTAAGAATAGGATATATAGGTTGCTACAGTGTCTTTGTTATTATATTCTAGTATGTAATGTTGTAATTTTAATCGCTGAATTACTAAGTAAAATTAAGCCAATTTTGATTTGTATACTTGGATTTAAATAGTATTATACCTTTAATAATATATATACATACATATACATAGTGCATTGAAGTCTGCGACAAGATTCTTAAGACGCATGAAAACAACGTCAAGGCTCTATACAGGAAGGGGTGTGCCTTAAAGTACGTACCATTCACCATCCACCCATCTATCTAT
>NAOQ01000058.1:57509-71225 GCA_002751075.1 Ichthyophonus hoferi | reverse complement strand
GATTCTTAAGACGCATGAAAACAACGTCAAGGCTCTATACAGGAAGGGGTGTGCCTTAAAGTACGTACCATTCACCATCCACCCATCTATCTATCTCTTCCCATCTATGTCTACTTATTTACTTATCTACCTATCTACCTACCTCTATATCTAGTTGTTTTATCCGTAACACCCTAGTATTTTTTTTCCATACTTGTACGTAAAAACATATTAACCATTGCACACTATTTATATCTACAAGATTAACTAGTAAAAAATGATAGGCATTTTAAAATTTTAAATAATAGTTTATACTCAATCATATTCACTCCCTCCAGCGCCACCAAGAAGATGGAGGAGGCCAAGGTAATCCTACAGGTAAGATAGAGCTGATAAAACTGACCAGTACTACCATTGCATTGTATTGTACATTCTGATATATAACATAATCATACTGTTCATATAGCCTTATACCTTATTCTTTATGATAGGATAATAGTATAGTAGCTTTTATCTCAGCAAAGACAGTGCTGTTTAAAGGCAGAGATACTAGTATACTTGGCCACCCCCCTATCTAACTTATTTAGCACATGTATATATATATATATATATATACGGTAATATTATTACTCAGCAATATATCTTTAATAGTATATTGTAAGGTATGCATGTACAGTAAAGTTATGACTGTTTCTAACACTTTCTCTCTCTCTTCAGCGTGTGATCGAAATAGACCCCACCAACGCTGCAGCAAAGAAAGAACTCCTTTTTGCTACTAAGCAGTTGAAGGCCCAATTAGATAGAGAGAAAAAGGTGTTTGCTGGCCTGTTCGCCTAATTGATTGGCTAATAGGGGTTGTGTTACTTCCTTTAATTTGTGGACATACAGATGACCTTATTGGTTATCTTATGGGATCAACTGAAGTTAGATTTTATTATAGACTCTTAATTGGCTAGTTTAAATGGCCTAAGAAAAGAGTAAATTTACCTACTGTGGTATATAGCCAGGATTCAAAAGATCAGCAGAAATAAAATTAAATGACTTCTACTCAAGTGAATATGTTGGCTGTCACAATGTATATGTATAATACAGCCTTCTAATTGGTATATTAAGCAACTAATATTTAATAACTGATAGCACCACTCAATATCAGGTGCTTTATAACGCGATGAAAACAGAAAATAGTATTTATCCTATTAGAATATTAATGTTTTTAGGCACCCACTCTCAATATATATATAACTATCGTATAAACTAATTGATTGCGTGATAATAAGCTATCAATGACGTTTGTTTAATTAATTAATAGCCCGACCATCAAGCCATCTATATATAGTATTATATATTAGAAACTATATTAGAATTCTATGATATGATCCTTTTCTTAGTTTATACAGTTAAACTGAATTGAGCTGTTGTCTTTATTTAATTCTCCGCTTATAATTGTGGCTGCTATCCCAAATGAGAGAAGTTATAACTAACCAGGTTGAAGTAGGCACCAATCAGATATATTATATCATTACAACATGTTGTAATCTCGGTAGTTACAATTTATTAGGATTCTAATCACATAATATACCATATTATTGTTATACTCCTATATAAGCACAGGTGATTGACATAAACCACAGAATATATTAATATTACAGGGGTTCTTGGAAATAAATGGGCAGTTTTTTTTTTTTTTTTTTTGAATAACAATTTTCTTCAAAAAAAATGATAAGAAATGTATGTAAAAAAGTACAAATTTCTTTTCACTTCTTTATTATTCTATTTCGTTTTTTTTTACGTATGATTTCTATATTCAAAATTTCTATTTATTTTCGGGATTTACCGAGTTATTTTCGGGAGCCATTGTATAATATCCCCTGTATAATAATATATCATTATATTGTTTTATATAACAGCCAATGATATTATAACCAGTCATATCATCCATCTAACTATGACACTATCTTATTAGCTTGCATTTTAGAACTAGATTAACCTATTTAGCTTCTACTTTTCCTGCTGGAGGCTTACAAAAAATAGTATTTTTTTACTGTGGTGGGTGTAAAACAAATAACTTTGTAATAATATATATATATATATTACAGCAAATAGATAGGTAGAGAAATGTCGAGTTACAACACAACACCATTGTTGTAATTTCCTAGTCCGTTTATTTGCATAGCAACCACATAGTAAAGTTTATTATATTTTGTGATTCTATAGTCATGGCTTCAATTACATCGCAACATAATATAAGATATTATATTACACTATGGTTGCAATCCTACGGCCAGTTTATTCACAATCTATTTATAATCTAATCACACAAGACATCCTAGTATATGTATATACGTATACATTATGCGTACATATATACTCATAATATAACACATAATAAAGAACAAATAAACTGCCATCATAAGATTTAACTAGATCTTCCGGTAGGGCAAATATTGTTGCACGCATCCATTCCCATGCAGTGACTTTCCTGATCGTCCTCTTCTAATTGGATAGTAGTATGATGTATACCATACTTGCCACAAACCAACTGCTGTGCCATCAACAATATGCTCTATAATGAATACACATTGGTTAGTTAAATGGCCTTTTATAATTCAATGAGTAGTATACTATGTGAGGTGTGGTGCTTATTCTATTTACGGTCGCCCTCTGTAAATTGAATCTCCCAATGCTGTACGATATTGCATGATAGTTTCAAATTTTTAAGTATTCTTACTGATTTTTAACTATCGTGGGCAGACAGCAGTGATTAAGTGGATATAAACAGGGTTATATAATAACTAGCGTGTAATAACATAAGACAATTTAAGTATATAATGCATGCAATAGATTGGCTATAATGCTTAATCTTATGTTCTTATTAAATGATTTTATTGGTCCCACTACAACAATTATAATTATACACCACTCTCATTGGATAAGTAGGTAAGAGGAGGGCAAACATATAACCCTAATAAGAAGTATCTACGGTTAATCTTTGATGACATAGCCACAGCTACATAAACTTTACCTAGAGTATATATATAAGATAATATCAACATAAATCAACCACATCCCAACATACCGCTTTATCAGCATGCTCACTGGAGATAGTCAGATGGATAGATGAGGCAGGTTTTCCTGTTAAGCCAAAGTGGGAAGGTCAGTGTGTATTGATTATAGGAATAATAAAACTATCATAGTATGCATGTACTGCTTAGCATGTATGTTGTTAAAATTGTGCGTTGATAGGATTAGTGTATCATAATCATAGAACTGCATAATAGTGTAACAATAGTATATCACCCCATATCAATGCCTCCATACATTCTCTATCCCACACCGTACTATCCCTTGCACCCTAACCTACCAACAGTAATAGACCATATATGAAGGTCATGGGCCTTGGTGACGCCTGGAATGGCCTCTAGATCCTTGGTAAGGGCCACAGGATCTACTCCCTCCGGGGTCCCTTCCATTAATACATTGAGAGTGTCCTGTGTGGAGAGGGACATGATGTAAGAGGTTAGGTAGGTAAGTGCATATATAGGCGTGTCTGCATGTTGTGTATATGGCATATACATGCGCCAATATGAAATGACATAGATGGTATGGTGTAAACAAATGATTAAGAAGAAATGTAAAATTTATGGTTAGATATGATGAGATAGAAAATACAATAGGTATTAAAATAAAATAAAAAATAACCATTAAAATAAGTAATAACCTAGACGATGAAAGATGTGATAAAACACGAGACCAGAGAGTAGGTATCATACCTTCAACAGGGTGAAAGTGGTAAATAAAACAAGAACGGAGAAAAGGAATGTACAGATAGGATCGACAATGGTGAGGTCTGGACGAATCCAAATGATGATAGCAGCAATAATCACACCCTGTTAAAACCCATCCATCAGTCAAAACTTTTCTAAAAACAATAAAATATATTTATACTTTTATATATATGATAATATGGTTATAGGTGTTTTGCTTCGGTATAAATATGCTGAAATATGAATAATCACACACCAAGGCAACTGGTTAACTATCTGAAGCGCATATAACACATAACAAATACCATATACAATACTATAGTTATGGAAACTTTGTCTTAATACAAAACATACACAACTGCAAATAATTACACACACAGTTAACAGTTAACTATAAAATATACATATATAGCCTCTATTATATGATTCTATGCTGTTTCTACTGGGAAGCAATGGGTCAATAAATTAATAAAAACAAACTTTCTAAGTATGAATTACTGGCCAATTATGTATCAATAAAGGTAATATGCCAATTAATTAATATGTAGAGATATAGGGGGTAATATTATCTTATGTAGTTACTATTCTAGATTTGCTTTATGTTTCTATTGAGATCTCTCATCCTTCTTTCACTATTCTATTCTATACATATAGGCACTCATAAATATGTATAATACCATCATATATTCTAGTTACCTCTCCATCTAGTTAATCACGTCTTCGTGATATACCATTATGTCCAATTATACCCTACTTATATTCTACTATATCCCATCACACACATCATCCCACCTAACTTACCACACTCTGAACCATATCACCAATGACGTGTATGAAGGCAGCCCTGACGTTAACATTACCCCCATGAGCATGACCATGACCCTCGCTCCCTTTCTTGCTTTTTCTTCCCTTTCTTGGCTTACTATGGCCATTATCATGGGTCACTTGCACCGCATCATATCCTTCATGTGCATGGTCGTGATGGCCACTTTCTTCATGTGCATGGTCATGATGCTCACTTTCTTTATGTGCATGGTCATGATGCTCACCTCCTCCGTGACTGTGGGAATGGTTATCCTTCTTATCATCCTCCTCATCATCGAGGTATTCAACTTTCCTGGGAGCCACCTCTCCCCCGTGAGAGTGACCATGTCCGACTCCACCATGACCGTGATTGTGTCCTAGGGTGAGGGCCATACTATAGGTGGGTGGGTGTGTATGTGTATATGTATATGTAGGTATAGGTGTCAATATTACCAGATTATGCAAGGTTAAAAGTATGTAATAAGCGCAAACTAAATAAAAAACAAGCGAATAACAGAGTATATAAGAGAGATAACAAGATGTAATAAGTTTTATAATAAGAAATAAAGGGTGGGGTAGATGAGCAGAGATATATGTATTGTTAGTAGTATAATATGAGAGAGCTGTTGCAACTACATAGTATACATACTATGTGGATATATATTGCAATTACATGTTAAAAAGATAGAGATGATAGAGTGGTGAATGCAATTAAAACACAGTGATAATAGGTAGATACATTCAAAATAGAACATATATACCCCTATTGGTTGATTCACACCGGTTAATATGATGATATATTGAAAACAAACCAATGTACCATTGCTTGCATAAATCTAATCATTATCTCTCATAGGTGCATTCATAGCTTTTATAATTTTAACAGTAAAACAATATAAACGTTTGCAAAAATAAATACATACAATTATATGCCTATCTTTATGTAACTATGAATATTGGGTGGATTTTCTATGCATACAAAGATAACGTTATTGATATTTTTCTTGGTAGATACACGTAGAAAACATATATACTATACTATGTTATACTATACACTACTCTATTATATATATATATATATAATCCTACATACATACATACATAATATTAGCGCCCAGGCCTAGACAGGCAGTAATAAACATAATCTTGCCATCCACCGGTTCAGGGTGGATAGTCCGTTGCACAGCCTCATATATTAGCACTCCTGTTAGTACCCAGATCATAAACACCGACATGATAGCCCCAAGGATCTCTGTGCGTAGAGACAGAGGTTAGTAGGTTAGAATAGGGTAGGGTAGGATATGATATGGTCTGGCATAATCTGATATGCTATATTATACAATATTATATTACGTTATGTGAATGCAATTGCACGTATCAGAACGTATAAAGATGAAGAAAAACAAGACCTGGCTATTTATATGTGACATAAGACTACTATTCCCTAATCACTCCATCTATAATTAGCTGCATATTACTTATAGCAGCATCCACCACCCATCTATACATGATATATTCCAATTATAAAGTATATATAACGCCATTCACCAATAAGAAAAGGGAGCACGCGTATTAAACTCGACAAAAACATGTTAAATTAGAAAACTACATATACCCGTTAGATTTAATATCCTAATATACTAATCCTAAAAATGGGTATGGATTATGTCCAAATAAATACAAGCCCACACCCGCATACCATATATTCCTCAGCTAATATCTATGCATGATATCTATCCAACCAACACCCATTTTAACTTTTTACGAAAGGCTTAAGCCAATACTACATAAGATATAAAAGACAATACCTGCCCTGGAGTAGCCAAAGGACATGGTCTTGGAGGCAGGGCGACCTGCTATCCATAGGGCAAATAAACTAATCAGGAAACTGGCAAAGTCACTTAACATGTGGGCTGCATCAGTCATAATAGCTAAACTACCGGAGATATAGCCACCTGTGGAAAGGGGTGGGGTGGGGGGTGGGGGGGGGTGCAGAAAGGGAAAGTTAAAGAAAGGTGACTGATACGTCGAAGAGTTCGTATTTATATGTATATAAAGAGAATGAATATGCAAGAAAGAAGTGTATATATAACAGTGTGTATATACATAGGATAAACTGTACAATAGTGAAGGGAGAAAAAAGAAAAAGAAGATTGATGTGGTACATCTATAAAAAAACACAGATGGCAGTGAGACAGTAATAATTTCCCTGCTTCATCCAACCAACAACAACCACAACCAATCACATGCAGAACATGGCTTACCAATCACCTCTGCAATCATAAACAGAACACATACAATACTGGCTATTATTAACTGTCTTTGTGCTCTTTTGCGTTGCTCTGTCTCGGGACTGCAGACCAACATAATATTAATGCTCCACTAACAATTACTCTACTAAACATCATATGTACTTGATTTTTATGTTATGTAGGTATTATTAACCTAGACAACCTGTATTCCGTAAAGTAAATATCTATATAAAATATAATTAATAATAAAATATAATGATATACTATAAAGAAAACTTATGCGCAATATTATAAATAATTAGCTACATAACATCCATGTCAATAGACTAAAACATGGGAATAATTACCTACCTTACACCCTCACGAGTCTTTCCCACCGCCTCTACATCTAATACATAAGTCTCACTCAGCTTCCTAATCCGGCTTTGTGTCCTATTAGTTATAAGAGGCTCAGTTTCCTCATGTCGCGTCGTTGAGTCCATGGTCCCACAGTGAATAAATGAAAAAATCAAATATGCGAAATAAAAGCAACTTTACACACTGTGGTAGTGATACAGTTCCTCTGGTTATGCTGCAAAACTACGTCAGTTTTTAAACCATCTATTGTTGTGATAGAGAATTCCATTTAATCATTATTGGCGCATATTCCATTATATTCATGATGTTGCAGTAATGTGTAGTTTTATATATGATATTGTAGTATAGTAAATTGGTGTTTGGAAGTAATAGTGGTGTTTGATAGGTGCTCCTGAATTTATCATATCTATTTTTAGGATACCTCTACCAATACAAAAAGGCTATTGTAGCTATGAGATCATGAACCTAGATTTAAGCTTGTTTCAAAACGACTTTAAACTAACCTGTGGCTCCATTGTATTTGTGTTGGTAACCAGGCGGCTTATTTCTCTTAGCTGTTATTTTAAAATCATTTGATTCTATGATATATTATATAAAAATTATTTAGTTAAATAAAAATGTCACCGAAAAGGTTGATTTATTGATAAATAATACTAAAAATGTATTATTATTTCTCTCTTTTTGTTTGGGAGTAGTGTTGCTCATTTTTTATCCTCTAATCTTCAAAACTTCAAGATTGAAAGCTGCTATTGGTCTCCACTACGCCACTGTGTAATGCACGTAAACCACGTAAACCACGTGGTCCAATTTATGCAGCTTAGTAAATAAACCACATAAATAAATACCTATAAATTATTATATATATTTATTTTCTATTATTTAAAATTATTGATTAATTGTAGTGTAAATTTATTGGTACACATTCATAAAGTCATACCCTGGAAAAATAATTGGCATAGCCACAACCTCGTGGAAATCAAATTTAGTCTGACCAAAATACACGCACTTTATTCTCTTGGCTAGATGATTGTTTAAAATAATTAAATTACTGGTATCTATATATAATTAGGAATCGGAAGCCCCCATCCGGATAAAAAAGAGAATATTAAAGAAATCATTTTGAATACAGAAATGGACCGTAAATCAAAAGTAAGTTGTATTAACTATACCGGTAATTAATTAATAAAGTTAAACATTGGAATTTAATTACAAGAGAATATATCGCTTACTCTTACAATCAATTTGCCTCGCGATTCACCTAATCATAAGCGAATTTTACATGGAGTACCTAAATATTTCTATCATCAAGCCATGATAACCCTCAACGGCGGGAAAAAATCAAGGCCATACCAGAAAGGCCAAATGAACTACCAGATGCGCAGTTAGAATGACATGTGCGCCGGACAAACATCAACTCGTCTACTACTGAACATATATATGTCTATAAACAAAACAATACCATATAAATGTTTCATATAAAATAATCACAAATAAGTTGTAGATCGATTAGCCAAATCGCCAAATAATTGTTTGTTAATTGCAAATATTAGTATTTAATCAAACTTAATCTTGATTGCGATCTCACAAGCTAATCTACATTCTTTATTATTGTGTATTATTATAGCAGTGAAGTCGAGTATGATGGTTTTTACGTTATTATAACGAAGACAGTAATGGAGCTTGCGCTATTGCATTACATATGATATTAAACCGCCATAGCTTACCTTACCTTCCTTACATTGCCTTGCAATGCTTCACATTTACAAAACTTGACACTAGAGTACATTATTCCTTTGTTACCGCTAAAAACTAGCTTTTTCCTCATATGTAAGCCTCTAAAATAAACATGGCCTCTATTATACCAACAAAGTCTCACACCGACAAACAATCCCTTTCTCCAACTGTACATCTACTAGCCGGAGCGGCCAGTGGGTTGATATCTACTATTCTATTCCAACCCCTTGATGTGGCAAAAACAAAGCTGCAACAAGGGTCTATAATAGGTAGTAGACGGAAATTACTTCATGTTATTACGGATATTACAAGGACACAAGGAATTTCCTCTTTATGGCGCGGCACACTTCCTAGTATTTATCGTACCGTCCCTGGTATGGCCTTGTATTTTTCCCTTCTCAATCAGGCCAAGAAGATTGTGATTGGCTATAATAACAATACCAAGGCACCAAGAACCCTGACACCTTCTCAGAACTTTGTTATTAGTTTCTTATCACGCGTAGCGATTGTCACGACCTTTATGCCTTTGTTAGTAGTTAAGACGAGAATAGAGGTAGGATATGGGGCGATATAGGTGGAAAGGGAATAAAGCGGTGTTGAATATGACTGTGAATGAGAAGGAGAGATAGGTAGAGAGAGATACAGGGATATATATCATGTTTTTGGGGCCTTTAGTTAATAAAAAATACAATTCCAAATAAGTAAAGCATGAAATAGAAGAGGAAAAAAGCCAACATGTTGCGTAGCACAATACTACTTCATAATATAATAAACCATACATGAATCCTTTGCATAACCCGAATAATCCTCTTTTACATATAAATAATCATCACCATACATTCATTTTCATAAACACTAATATGATATTTTCTGAAATATACTAACTATCCTAGATTTGCCCTTGTACTTCCTAACTTCTTCAGTAACTATTCCGGATTAAACTCACTAATACCTGTTCATCCTCTTTCTTCCCTCTTTCCTTCACATAGTGTGAACAATTTGCACACTCACTAATACAATATACACTGCAACATACTATCTATTCTTCTATTTCTCCCACCATCTCTTCACTCTATTCATTAAGTATTTTGATTTACACTCACGTACATATCTTTATTCTCTTTCTGTTCTCTCTATTTTCCTCACACAGAGTAGTCTGTTTACCTACCATAGTACAATGCATGCTCTTATGACGATGACTAAACAAGAGGGATTGAGGAGTCTTATGTATGGTCTAGGGCCAACTATCATGCGAGATGCACCTTTCTCTGCGTTGTATTATTCACTGTATCAGCAGGTATGTAATGTACCATAACATGAGTGGGGGTGGGTGGAAGAAATGGCCATGTTGTGATATAATAGAAGATAGGCTTATTAGAGGTAGATGGTAGTTTTGATTGTAGATAGTGGTATTATATTATAATAGATTATTTTGTTATTGTATTATATTGTATTATATTATATTATCTTATCTTGAATAATATTATACTATATACAAAAAACCATTCCAAGCTTTTAAAATAAATAGCAGGCCAATAAGACTTAATATCTAATATACTATCGGTATGTATATAAATATATTAACTCGATTATATAAAATATTTATAAAATACTACGTATGTTTATCTTGGAGGAAAGCAGACAAGTGTGATCCGATCATTTGGAAGGTCGTATAAATCAGTATAAATTTTTAACTTTTAATTACTTCATATAATCTATGTTTTTGATAAGCTGTGGAGATATTAGCGTGTTATGGAGGGATGACGTGATGGCATGAGGACAGAGATGAGATGGTATTATTATGACTGATTTATTAGTATGGGTTCATGAGAGTATGCCCATAGCAACCCACATACTAGGCCATGCTAGTTGTTATGTGTGTGCCTTGAACTGACCTATTATTGTATTTGAATAGGTTGCCTATATGCCTATATATTTTTATTTATGTCGTCTGTTATATAACAACCAATCATTTCTTTTTTGCATATAATCCCTTCTGCCCATTGGTCCCTACATTTATATATCTTTATTCGGGTTTCACTATTTTAATTTTTTAAAGCAGCCAATGGAAATTAATTGTTATTCAACCTATTTAAACTATAACTTGTTATGGGAATAATTCAATTTCCCTCCATATGGTTGGTTGTTGCTAATGATAATTTCATTATATAGGGGAAAAGGTTTCTGGATGTTCACCAAGAGGCCCTGAAAGGTAGAGATATATATGGCTATAAAGGGGGAGAGGGAGAGACGGCATGAGAGAATTTTCTATCTAGAGTAAACTATGTATATATAGTGTAAAGTATGAAATATATATATATATATATATATATAGTTAAATAGTTGTATATGCTAACTTATAGATATATAACTATACCTTTCCCTCTGTCCCCCAGACATACCCCCTCCTGCCCTCACCTTTATTTGTGGCGCTACAGCGGGTGCCATGGCAACCATCTTGACCCATCCCCCCGATGTCCTTCGTACTCGCATGCAACTGTGTTCTTGTGCTGAGAAACAATCCTTTACCCAGACGGCTGCAAGTCTATGGGCAAGAGAGGGTGTGAAAGGGTTCTGTGCAGGTAATACTTACAGGATAATAGTATAATAGTGTAGTATAATAATAGTATAATAAGATGATAGGATAATGGTGTGATAGGATAATAGGATAATAGTATGACAGGATATTAGTATAATAGAAAAATAGTATAATAGAATAATAGTATAATATGATAATAAGATAATAGTATGACAAGATAATATTATAATAGAATAATAGTATCATAGTATAATAGTATAATATGATAATAGTACGACAGGATAATAGTATAACAGTATAATAGAATAATAGAATAATAGAATAATAGAATAATAGAATAATAATATAATATGATAATAGGATAATAGTATGACAGGATATTAGTATAATGGAATAATAGGATAATAAGATAATAGGATAATAGTATGACAGGATATTAGTATAATAGAATAATAGAATAATAGTATAATAGTATAATATGATAATAGGATAATAGTATGACAGTATAATAGAATAATGGAATAATAAAATAATAGGATAATAGAATAATAGTGTGATAGGATAATTGTATGATACCTAAGCATATAAGGATATATTGAGCAGATGCTCTCTTATACATATACCTACACACGCCAACTATTTCTTTTTCTCTATCTCCTTTTAAGCATCTGTCCTAATGTGTGCTTAACATTGATAAATTTAAAGAGGAGAGGAGAAAGGGGTGAGGAGTAGGTCAAATGTGTTGAAAGAAAGATAGCAACCATAATATAAATGACTATATATGTGGGTGTTGTAGCAAAACATAGATTTACTTTATACCTCTTATATCCCAGTTATTCATAATGCTTTGTTTTGTCTATATATATTTTTCCTATCCTCCTCCATAACCCTCACTATCTCTTCTTTGCTCTCCCTCTCTTCCTCTACTAGGTATAGTACCCAGAGTACTTCGTAAGACCCTACAAACAGCTTTAGTCTGGACATTGTACGAGGAGATTCTCACAGCTAGCACCAAACTGTATACTACTCTGATGCCCTCTGCACCCATCCATACCTTTCATATTAGAGACTAGATTACCTTCTGAGTGTGTCGTGTTCTCTGAAAGTCTGTATCTACATGCGTACATGTCGACGTTGGGTGGTTTACATTATCTTGAAAGAGATATATATATATCTTACGGGCATATTTAAATTTTAACTAAGTATATATGTGTGCATTCACATTCATTTTCGTTAATACGCGCGCGTATACATGTATTTAAACACGTAAGTAGACCAATTAGACGTATGCATATTTTTATTTTAAACCAAATATTTGTGACCTTCGCTCTCCTACCGTCCCTCTAGGTATTTGCATCATACACATAGCATTGTACTTATATTGTATGTATAGGAAATTATCAATTCATTTTCATTTATATAGTATTATATTTACTTAACAAACATATAAGCACGCATATAAGTGTTTTTGTTTACGTAAATAGCCCAATTAGGCGTACATATATTTTGATTTTAAACCAAATATTGTTACCTTCGCTTCCCTACCGTCTCTCCAGGCATCCAGATCATACACAGAGCATTATAATTGTATTGTATGTATAGGAAATTATCAATTCAGCATAATTTCATGTTTATATAGTATTATATTTACTAAACAAACATATAAACACGCATGTACATGTTTTTAATTTTTATTCACGTAAATAGCCCAATTAGGCGCATGGATAATTTTCTTTTAAATTCTAATACTGTCAACGTTACTACTCCTCTACCATTTCTCTACGTGTATGGTATTATAGCCGTATACATGTACAAAAAGTTATATTATTACAACGGGACATTTTTCTACAATGTATTTAGAGCAATAACATATATGTATTTATAAGTTTATTCGTTTTACACTCATCACCAGAACAAAATACTATGTTTGTAGCCGTCCAACAGGAAAAGTAGGAGTTAAAGCGATTAATATAGTTCTAAAAATACAAATCAATAAAATAATTCCATAGTACAACGCAATACAAACAAATATAGTTATTTTTGCGAATTTCTTTTTTTGGGAATGTGATCTGAGATTCAAAAAAATTACTTGGATATAACCTAAAATATTTTGTGCTAATTGCAACTGAGGCGAAAAGGAGTGGAACTGGTTTCGTATTTTTTCCTATTGGAAAACCTGGTGTACTGTTGTTGGAATGGACAGCATGGTGACCCTTAATGCAACAGTAAAGACTGTAGACAATACGTTTTGGTACATATATTCCTTGAGATAAGTCATACTAAATGT
>NAOQ01000058.1:45527-57213 GCA_002751075.1 Ichthyophonus hoferi | reverse complement strand
AAAGGGTTACCAGCATCTAAATGATAATAATAATAATATAATTTTACTCATTAAGATGTGCATGATATTTGTCTGGTGAATTAAATCGTTTGTCAATGTTCAGGTCGCTGAAAATATATTTTCAAAGGAAGAGGTACACATTAACATCAACATACTCTCATTTGCTATTGATTATTTAAAACCAACGCTCGTTTCTATACCAATCAGAGTATCACTTATCTATTATCGTATGACAAATATAATTTAATTTAATTAATACATCTCAATAAAGCATAGAGCATATTATTATCCGACTATATTGTCATTATTGATTCCCTTAATCCAATATTACAAATATCGATTACGTTCTGACTCAGACATTCGATTGGTCTGATGGAGATTTGTAATCAATAGTAGCAGTAGGCGAATATCTAGTATAGATAGACGCAATCTAGGTTGTTAGAGATTATAGTATAGTGTGATGGACAGGTTTAAAGAAGTAGGAATGGTAGTAGTGTTGAGACCACAGTGATTGACGATGTAATGGGGTGATTTCAAGCAGTGACACTTGCCATTATAGTATCTAGGGTTCTAATACATTTAGGAAGGGCAACAATTTCAATGCGCATATTGATCTAGGATGGATAATGTAGATGATGAACCGAGGAATTCCAGAGACATAGACTATGTACAGCATACATACCATACAATATACATTGACTTCATATAGCTGTCACGCTATGTTTATTCCATGTCTGTATCTTAGAATGTAATATAGTAGTCATCATATCATAAATATACAATCTCCTGTTCTTATTCTTTTTTCTTTCCAGAGAGGCTAGCCAATTCTTTTAAGCCCCTAGAAACACACAAATCCATCTTATCCTGTTGCACAATACCATCCCAGCCAAGAAAGCTTCCAATTGACTGGGTGATATTCACGGTGTTGCTTCCCTTGGGGGCGCGTGGGTTGATAAATCTAAGAGTATAGTCGGAGCTATACTTTTCCATAACGCTCTCAATCACTAACTGCTCCGGTCCCACGAATGTCTTCTGTGTTGGTTAATGATGGGAAGGATGCATGTCAATTGGTAGTGTCAGGCACGTTACAATTATCTGTATGTTCGGATAACCAAAACATGTCTTGTCTTAGCTCTCACACTTTATAAAAGGCTAGGGAAATGATTTCTATAATGATTTATAATAGAAAGATACAAAATAACAGACATATTTGTATAAAATGATTAATCAGATAAGGTAGGCAGGGGCAATGATGTATTTTTAGTCAAAGCCATTAATTATGAATGGTTATATGCACGCTAGACTGGTAAAATATTCCCCGAGATTATAGGATCAATCTATATATGGGCCTTGAAGCTACCCATTTAAATACTGAGTTGCTTGTAATAATCTCTATCATTTACGTGTATGTCTACCTGCACTACTAAATTGCATATGTCGACAATAATGTGACATAATATAGCATAATGTATTACCATGTCATACAATGAGACAAAATACTACACCAAACCATACAATATAATACAAAACCATATCATACCATAAAATACAATACTATATAATATAATATAATACCATTAACCAACCACAACTCACCTCTCCCGCACCATCCTTAGCAACAGGGAGCCTATTGGCCCACATAATAATATCACCCTCATAGAAATAGGCAACAACCTGTACAATAAAAGTGATAGTTGCGTATAATCCAACACAGATGCCAAGTATAAACCGAGACTCTTTAAGAGGGATTTTTTGGCTATATAAGATTCCAATGCCCGCAAAAGCCACAGCTAGAAAACTGAGAAACAGCTTCTTGTCGGTGTATGAGTAATCCAGTTTATAGTCGGTCTTCTCGATAGCCTAATGTAATGGGTAGAGGTGATTGGTATTTTAAAATGCCTTGATAATGTTTGATTGCTATAATTTTATGTAATTTTTTAATGATGTAATAATGTTCATTGGTGATAATTTATCGGTGAATATCTATCTATTGCCTAATAATAGTAAAATCGCATATGATTATAGCTGTTTGCAGATATACCTATACTATAATACACTAGAATAAACATTTCTTTGTAACAATATATAATAAAGACCTTGTAATTGTAATATAACTGGTCAGGCATGTGATTGACAGTCTGTTGCCAATTAGAAACTCTATTCCACATATGTCATACCTTACCCTCAGGCCAATATCCTAGTAATTCCTTTTATACATTATATATATATATCTATGCCCAATAGTCATCCTACCTCTGACTGACAGCCACCCTATAATAGGCTCTCGTGATCTCTATGTACCAATCTTCTACCAGTATCACTCCCAGGTCATATGACACCAGTATATAGTCAACCCAATTACACACCCTTCATGATTGTATGCTACCATATTAGTATATATAGGTAGTGGAGACTGATATCAGCCACCATAAAAGACCAAGGAAATTATACTATATTAAGCCATTCTATATTATACTATACTATACTACAGTAGCCTACCTCCATGACTCCATCGTCCAAAGATAGTTTCACCTTTGGTCCATTCCATATCTCCACCACCGCTGGCTCCTGAGTGTTCTGTGAGGCCGATCTATCAGAATGTAATAAGCATATTCAATCTATAAATAGACGCTATATTTAGACTCAGCAATAAAAAAAACGGTTACTATGCATATCTTATTAATGACTACACTTATCTTAACTAATATAAAATTGATTTTAAAATTGGCCAACATCCTATACTAATCTCTCTCTCCTTCAATATATCCCTGCAATCACTCCCCTCCTTTCCTAGCAACCCGTTACTACCTTAAAATTATGACAGTACATATATATATATACGTATTTGAACTACAATATCAACACTCGTCCACACAAACGTCTAATCAAAGTATTCCACCAATCCCAGACTACCTCCCCCCAGCAACCCCATACCACCAAGGCATATACACAACAGTTTTTACCGTCTCAGTCTAGCTTAATAGAACCAAGCATCACATCAATGATGTGACAATTGAGGTGAGAGAATGTAGATAGGTAGAGAGTCACGAGAGTAAGAGTAAGAAGGAAAGGGGGAGTATTAGTTATAGATGGAAATAAGCATGCAATTATGTTTCTTTCTTTTTTGTACCGCATTATATAGCATATGGTTACTATATATCTAAAAACAATCTTCCTATCTATCTAAGTGCAATTGTATCTAAAATAATATAACACGACAAAACTCATTTAATAAATTAATTACATCAAGGACACTCAAATATGAAACAAATGCGTTTTCTAATAATAAAATCCATGTAGTTTAGCCTAAATTCCATTAAAAAATGGCAATAAAATGTATACCATTTGGGTGTGTATATGTGTGGGTGTGGGTGAGCTATAATAACCTTTGAACACTGTTAATTAGTATGCTCATTCTTTTATCACTCAACACTAATAACTTTATTACAAAGCATCTCTAATATGCAAAACCATATTCAACAAATACCTCGTCTTGTTCCTACTCTCTAATTTCTTTAAAGTGGTGTAGCACCAGCATTCCTTCCCCCACCCCACTCTACCCCCGTTCACCAGATGGGAATATGATATCGCATTGATATGATAGTGATATGTTGTGATAAATTATATCATAAAAATATTAATAAATCCCCCTTAATATATATATTTAACTATTTAGATAGAAATGCTGTTTCGCTTTCGCATTGATTAATACAGAATTTGGAATATAAATATACAAATACCAACAGACAAATATGCAGTGGTAAAGTGCACTAAATTAAGTGTTACATATTATAAAATATAGAAATCTATAAAATAGAAAAATAATTTGAGAAAGGTATGTGCGAGAAATAAACAAAACCAGAAAGAAAGCTATAAAAGTCATTATTCTCTCAGGGAAACGTAGTTTTTAATTAGTAAAGTAGGAAGTAATAAATAAATATTAGTACTTACTTGTGTGGTAGTAGTAGACATTGTGAAAGACGGTATAATATATGGCACAGATGTTTAAATTATAGACGTCTAGCTATTGTGAAGAAATTAAACTTAAAAATTAAAAAAATGTTTGAAAATTATTATTTGTAGTATTGAGGCTGTTGTCAGGATGTCAAAATAATTATTTAAATAGTATAATTATGTTTGCGTATACGTAGTTATCTTAACTAGGCTGAATTTGTAAATTGTGAGCCTCATAATGATGATTAAATGTATAGTTAGAGTTGCGTAAATATAATTATTTTTGATTATGCCAATTTGTGAATATTGAGAGCAATAGCCTAATAAAAAATATAAATAATCGCTTTAATCTTGCGTAAATATGTATTATTAATTAACTAATCCAATAATTGAAATAATTTCATTATAATTAATATAATTAGGCCATATTTGTAAAGGTTGTGAGCCGATTATAATTTTATTTTACAGAGCAAGTATAATTAAGGATAAATAGAGGGTTGTTATTTATTATATACCTTGTTTATTCAACCCAAAGTATTGTATTATTATTATTATTATTATTATTATTATTAGTCTGGTTATTAAGTACTATAATTAAAGGTATATATATTATATGATATAGTATAGTATAGTAGCATAGTAATACGCACTTTTGATTTCTCTCTTTTAATTTTCTCTATTAATTTTCCATTTTGACTTAATAACATGTCAACAACACCTACAACACCTATACCTAATACTAGTAGAAATAGAGTATGGACTATGGATGAGCTAAAGGGTTCTACAGGGGAGTGGACCCTGGAGGCTGATAGAGAGGTAGGGGAGAGGGAGGGGGTATATAGTATAGTATATATAGAGGAAGGTATAGGATAAACAGGGAAATATATATATGCATGTTATTAGTGAATATATGTATGAAGATGGGTTGGTTGCTTTTTTATTTATATATATAACTTATTTAAGGTAAGGGATAGAGGTCGAACATAATATAA
Organism: Ichthyophonus hoferi; assembly: GCA_002751075.1. Classification (NCBI taxonomy): domain Eukaryota; class Ichthyosporea; order Ichthyophonida; family Ichthyophonidae; genus Ichthyophonus; species Ichthyophonus hoferi. The sequence continues at coordinate 52,267 of NAOQ01000058.1, read as the reverse complement.
TATGTATATAATAAGACACTATCCTTGGATAATAATATGTTTTCTGTAGGGTAGTATATGTTATAACATTATATATCATACCATATCGTAGAGCATCTCTTATAAAATATTATGTATAACATACTGTATATAACACAGTATATGTATATTGTCATGTATAGCTTGGCATATATGTAACATCCCGATAGAAAACTTAAAACTTTTTAAACAAGGCATTTCGTAAGTGCTAATAACCATGTAAAATTTAAATAACAACCCACCAATAAAATAAAAAACAAAAGTAATAAATTTATTAAAAAAATTTAATTTGCTTTTTATGGAATACAGCTGTTGCTATACATAAAAGAATTATCTGCCCGATTATTGGCTAAAGCAAACGAAACGGAAAATGAAATGAATGATCTGGTTAGAGAAAGCAAGGTATGGTTGGTTGTGATGGTGTAAAGGACCAATGGAATATAGTTACTATATTATGTTATGTTATGCTATGCCATATTATATTGTGCTACCATAATATATTTCACTATTCAATTAGCCTACTATTGGACTATATTATATACTATACTATACTACTATATTATATTGTATTGTATTGTCTATTTAACCTACCACTGTACTATATGGTATGCTATACTATCACATGATATTACGTCATACCAGTTTATATCAACCTATAAGTACATACTATCAAGCTATGTCTTTTGCACACATACCAAATCACTATTTAACTCATAGGTAATACAACTATGTATATACTTGTTTTAACAATTACCTTTTGTATTTTATTTTATCTTTGACTAGTACAACTTGTTGTCTAAGTTACCTTAATGCATATACTATATCTCAAGCTATATAATATATTTTCCAATTAAAGAGGTTTTTACCGTTTGGAATCTCCACCGATTGGTTTACTTTGCTATAACTCTATGTATTGTAATCAATCACCTGATATTACCTACTGTTACTCAATATAGCATAGGCTCACCTGTATGTATATCCTAAAATGGTTAACTGTATCTTTCTCATATTGGTATTTAGTCTTTCTGTATTATATCTCATATATATTATAATGGCAATATTATTAAACGATTATTAGGCCATATTTTTTATTCTTATATATATATATATATAATGCGTTATCCAATTATATGGCTACATTTATCTCTGTCATGTTAGACTATTGGTGGAATAGATTAAATATAAACTAGTTGTTAAAATGGCTATTAATAGAGAGAAGAGATTTATATATATCATAGGGTTCTAATATATTTTAATAGCACATTAAATCTCAGTATACTCTAACACGATAAAGCTAAAACTACTACAAGGTTTCAATAGTTATTGGCTTACATGTAGATCTCTGATACCATCTTATTATTTTTAAAAGCAATCTTTAACTCTATTCCATCCAATCACTACAGCTGACAGAGGCACGAGCCAATAACGCCCTGAATAGTTTTTTAATGATGGCCAATACTCAGTTTTTTGAAAATGTAGGCACATCTGTACATTTCTATTTGTCTTTATGCATTCGCTTATAGTCTTGTGTTTACAAAAATAGAAAGAGAAAGAATATGATGCCTACTATATATGGTGTCTATTGCCTGTCATATATAGATAAATTTTGCATATGATATGGATTGTCTTTTCTATATAAGAAAATCATTAGAAATATTATTATAATATACTATATCATATTTTATCACATTATATTTTATCATATCGTATCATACCATCCCATATTATATCATACTATATCATATGATATTATATCCAAGGGTCCCTCATGCTCATAGCCAATCGTACAGCGTGTATGTGACGGCGGCGTGAAGCCACCAATAGAAACAATCATCACAAAATCGGCAGGTTTCCCCCTTTTCCTATCTATATATGTGTACCAATGAGTAATAGTAATTAAATTTTAACTTATGTTAAATTATTGATTATTTTTTGCCTCCTTTTTCTTTGTATTTATTCTCAATTAAGATATCTAGTAATATATAGGTCTATGGCAATACTTGGATTTTAAAATTGTTTTAAGTTTAAAATTTTAATATATTCTGATTATTTCCAACTACTATAACTGTGTTTTAAATTGGGTTCTTATAGTAGGAATAGTATATATCACTACTAGGTAGTCTTACATATATATATATAATCCTGCTGGTTTTGTATATATTTACTACTATACCATATGCTTGTTGGTATATTTAAATTGAATTCTCCTATAATGTTTCGTTTTACAAAGATGATATGCTTTGCCCTAGTAATTTCATTTAGATTGTTTGTTTTTGATGCATTTATTAGTTACCTATTATTAAAGCTGTTTTAACTATTATTGTTATTATTATTATCATTATTACGCCTATTACGATTACTATTATTACCACTAATAGAAAGATTATTATTTTCACTGCTACCACTACATTAATACTAATAATACTACTACTAATAATAATACACCACAGGAAAATGCGATCCCGAATCATGGAGCCGATAAAGTTCACAAGATCTCTCGTGCCCTCAACAGCGGCTTGAATGTGATTGACTCATGCGTAGACACCCAATCACCTACAAGTAAGTCGTGTATCTTAAATATATTTGTATAGTAATTTTCGGCTCGGAATTTCAATATTGCTATTACTAATTCTAGTATATATAATAATAATAATATTATTATTATATTACATTATGTTTTAGGGTGTTTGTATATTCTGGTGGAATTTGAATATCTGTTGTAATTATTGATTTACACTCGCAGTTAGACTATGAGACATATAAAGACAGATAATGTCCCGTTGTGTTCTATTCTGTTATATTCTATTATATTATATTGTATTGAATTATATTATATTATATTACATTATGTTTTAGTATATTGGATTCTATTTTATTTTATTTTGGGGTATTCTATTCTACTCTATTCTAATTTATTCTATTCTATCTTATTATATTATATTATATTATATTATATTATATTATATTACGCTGTATTGGATCATATTGTATTATATTGTATTTTACTGTATTGTAACTTATTATTTGATTCTGTGGTACAGATATAATGTATATATATATATATAATTCTACACCGATCAGTAGTGAGCCATCGGTATACTAACAATTGGCCTATTTCCTATAGTTTCTTTATCAGACCCCTTATGGTCATCAAAGGTAAGCCTAACCAATTATTTACATGTTTAAATTATTTAAAAAATGATCTATCTACATATCTACATGGTTGCACTGGATCTAAACCTCGAGATTAATATGTATGTATGTTTATATATTGGTGTGTATATATCTATATCTACTCCCACGCAATATCTTATAATAGCGCCACACATATAACATAGACAAGTGGTCCTATCCTTATTATATTAACCCCGATTGATCCGAATTGATTCGAATCGAATTAACCTGAAGAATCGGTACCAAGATCGCCCTCTACCTTGTATCATTGGCAGTACTCGCTATAAGACTAGCACAGGGAGGAATTTGTTTGAAGGTGAGTATATATATATATATTGCATTGTAGGATATTGTATAGTATTGTAATGTATTATGTATGCTAGTGTGATGGTATAATAGTTTGATATTATAATTATATGGTAGTATAATAGCATTATTTTGTAGCAGTCTAGTAATATTCTAATATAATAGTATAACGGTATAATATAATATAATATTTAATTGCGTTTTGTACCAATAGGGCGGGGTTAATCTATTAATATATATTTTTGCACTAAATGGCAGGTCGACCAATGGGAGTAGACATTAAGGGTCCTTCATCACCAGTACCTAATTCATTGGTTGGTGATATTTCCTATTGATTATTTCTATTTTTGCCTGTATTTTTATTTATTTTTTATTTGCCTAAAATATTTCTATCGATTTTTAAACAGCTATTTAATGCGAATTAACCCTTTCCGTATATAGACACAATCAGATCCTACCAGATTCCGAAATCCAAATATGGTGAGCTCTTCGTCTTCTCCAATAGCCTATCAGAAACCATATGATGCCTCACAATCGGAATCAATGGCCGATCAGGATCTATCAATGCAATCGGAAACGAGCGATTATGAATCCACCTCCAGTAGTATGATTGGGTCCCAGTCATGTATCCCTGTAGCTAGATCTGGATCAGGGTCATCGGGCAATCCTATTGGCTCCTTGGGCATCTCTGCGTTGGTAGATTTAATGCAGGTATGTGTGTATAGTAGCAGGGGGCAGTAGAGCGAGAGGGTATATGCTGAGTTTCTTAATGACTAATAGAATGGCTCTTTTAAAAACTAGTTTAGCCCCATCAGCTACTATCTCAATTTATAACAATAAATATAGTTCACATGGCTACATCGGTAGTTATTTTTGATTTTCTGTATATTATTTTAGGTAGGACCAATAAATTCTTTAAGTTAAAAATTAAGAAAATCAAAGACTTATGAATTATGTATTATTGGTGAAAGGTTTGGTTTAGCTATCCTATCATGACCTAGAATTAGCATTAATTAATGAACAAATGAAGGTTATTGGTGGAGATGGGTATAGGATGGGGTGATGTTTATTGTATGCTTTTATTATTCCTGCTTCTATTGGCCGCATTTACTGTTAATATACATTATTATTCGTCCAAGTGACCATTAAAATGGCAGCTTATTGATGATGTGTATTTTATACTTTAGTGTTAAATTATAAGATTTTTTTTTTCTATTAGTGAATTTCTGTTTTCGAGTAGATTGGATGCTCTTTTCTTATTAGTGTGCGGAAATCCACGGTACCTGTATTATTATGTATAATCTACTATGCAATAAATTGTTATTGTATATATAAACATTATAGCTTTTATTAGTTTTATATTATACATTACGTTATGTCTTTATTTGTTTGTTTGTTTTCTTAATGTAGGCTAGTTAATTAACAATTCTCTTAGGATATAATTAGTCCCATTTAAGTAATATTTGTATGTTGTATTCTAATTTGCTCTAATTGGTCCATACCAATATAATCTAGCTTTATTGGTATCTATAATTTACACATTTTTCTATTGGCTAATTGATATATAACTACTTCTATTGTTACAGAGTGATCATACCTTAGTTAAAAGTACACAGCCAATCATATCAACTATGGAAGAGAGCGAGCCAGAAGGTAACTATAAAATCTTTAACATACCTCGCCCACTCCAAACACATATAAATAATCACATGCAAATTGATAAACTCCTGCATTCATTAATTTGGTTTGATATTATATTCCATTATACATAGTACTTATTTTAGTGTATAGCTATTACTATATCACATCATATATACATATAATATCAATTGGAAATGTAAATGTATCGCCGTTGTGTGCGTGTACTCAGAGAATGCCCAAATATAATAGTTATATACTGTAATGTAAATGTAATTTCATGTATAAAAAATAATGTATATGTTATGATGCATACATAATACATACCCAATAATACATAGTGTATACTATATAATAGAAAAAAACTTACATCACTCTCTCTATGTTTCTCCCGCCTCTCTTTCCTTCTCCCTCTCTCTCTTCTCTCTCACTTTATCCGCTAGATACTCATGATATTATGGCCTCTGCTAAAGATGAAAACTCCGTCATTGTTCATGATTTATTTACTAATATGGGTCGTAAGTACACTCTATTTGATGACGTGGAAGACATTCACCCCATACCTACTATCCGAAAAGGTAATTCACCGTTGCTCAGTATATAGCTATGATATGTATGATATACAGTAAGTAGTTTGTTTGCATACTGGCTTATTTATCCAGTCATTTACCCACAAACCCTCTTCATAAATAGAATATATTTAAAAATAGCACAGCCATTTACGTGCGCGTATCAATACCAAAACCAGTCATATTTCATTATGCGTCATGTGCTCTATCATATTATAAAAAAAATTAAATGTCATTATATAATAATGCATATATATATATATAACTAGCCAATCACTGTGCTTCTTCTTATGTAACCAACTGCCGAACAGAGCCGTTACGGCAAGGGCGAGAGAGTCATTCGAGGGAGATAATGGTGAGTATATATGTATGTATGTTGTATGTATGTATGTATGTATGTAGGTATGTAGGTATGTAGGTATGTATATATATATATATATATATATATATATATATGTGTGTGTGTATGTGTGTATGTATGTACGTAAGTAGGCGTGTATGTAGGTATGTATGTATATGTGTGTGTGTAGGTAGATACGTAGGTAGGTAGGTTGTTAGGTATGTATATCAATGTAAATGTGTACATGTATGTGGGCATATTACAAAGCGGAAAGATGGTTGTATCTTTATGTAGATATATATATTTGAGAAGTATTTAATATACCATTAAGATGCCAATATTTTAAATGATATATACGTTAAGCCAGTTATATATATATAGTCTTCCCTATTATGTATTTGATTGGTTAAGCTCCTTTTTCAAACTAACCATAAAAGGCAAGCAGATAGACCAATCATCACCTGATCATGTACCATTGCCTGTAAAGCGCCCAGAAATGAATAACTTGTTCAAGGAGGTTAGCTAATATAGTTGTTGAATTTTTAATATATGTTGGCGTTTGGGTGAGCTTGTTATATTGAATTGATTCACTACATTTGTATTTTATTGTTTATCTATCCATTCACATTGTTTATTAATGTATATGTATGCATATTTCTATTTTAAATTATAATTATTTTAAAATGGACCACTGA
>NAOQ01000058.1:26710-45155 GCA_002751075.1 Ichthyophonus hoferi | reverse complement strand
CGTTTGGGTGAGCTTGTTATATTGAATTGATTCACTACATTTGTATTTTATTGTTTATCTATCCATTCACATTGTTTATTAATGTATATGTATGCATATTTCTATTTTAAATTATAATTATTTTAAAATGGACCAATCCAAATAATAGCAATGGCATAAATGTTTTATTTTTATAATAAATGGTTGGGCATGATTGACTGATGATGTTTTAGATGTTACTGTCCAGTGAAAAGTATGAAATTTTGAATTATATTGTATTACATCATACCACATCACACTGTATCATACCATATTGTACAAGATTATATTATATCATACTATCTCATACTATCTCATACCATATCATACTCTACTACATCATATTAAGCCATTCTACTCTATATAGATAGGCATCTCAGGGATATAATGTAACGCAATCTGACACAAAGCGTACATGCACACAGAAGGGGCTATTCGATGATAGCTCAGACGATCTATTTACCTTGGACAATCCAACTAAACCAATTACTATTACATACAATACATCTCTCTTTGAAGAGGAGGAGGAGGAGGAGGAGGAGAATCAGACTGATTGCAACGGTAGTAGGTATTCATTCCTATCTCTGGTCTAGTACTCAGTTCTTGGTAGGATAGGGTTGTTGGTATGATAATGATAGTAGGTTATTGTGTTTGTATGCATGTTGGTATATCCTATCCTACCCTAACATATCATACCATAATATATCACATCATGTCCTATTCTATCACATCATACTATATTATATTATACTATGTTAAATCATATAATATCCTAGCATATTATATCATAACACATCATTTTATATCTTATACCATCCTACTATACTGTATCATAATGTTTTCTTCTGTTAAACTATGCCGTATTATAACCTATTCTATTCTATCCTATTCTATTCTATCCTATTCTATTTTATCCTATTCTATTTTATCCTATTCTATTTTATCCTATCCTATCTTATCTTATCTTCTTTTCTGCCAATCAATCTATCCCTCAGCACCACAGATATCCAATCATTCTCCTCCCCACCAACCCAATTATTGTGTGAAGATCACGTGACAGATTCAGCTAAAGCAACTATTGGTCCACTTGGAAAAGATATAACTAAACTGGATGGAAATGGGGTTACTGATTGGTTGATTATTAAAGGTGAGCGACATCTAGGGTTACATATCACACTTATAACTGTGTATGTTTCACGTTAATATATATGTCTTATGTATGTATTCATTCTGCTTATATATATTATGGTCTATATTGATATTTATATCTGCATATATAAGTCTACAGGTTGATATACATCAACATATACATCAACAAATAAACAAATATGCGTGTATGTGAGCACTGGCATATATATGTATGTTTCTTTGTATATATTTGTTATCACAGCCGTGCTTAAAGTGAGCACATATTTATATTGTGTCTTAACATGGCATATTATATTCTGGAATAATATACATGGTATTGTTGTATATTCTATCATATCATATAATACTATATACCATCATGTCCTATCATACTATATTATATAATTACAATACTATACCATATCCTATCATACTATATTACATTATACCATGCAATATTATACCCTACCATACCAAATATCCTACTATATCATACCATACCATGTCATACCATACTATATCATACCATGCCAACTCATAGTATATCACATCATACCCTATGATCTACCAATCATGTGACTGCCTCTCACCAGTAATCCATCCTATAGATGACAAAACCGAGTGTGATAGGTCGTCAAAGCAATCTACTAGCCCAGGAATATTTTCCGAATTTGACCGCGAATCATCCCACTCCATTTCTGATAGCTTATCACAACCACGTATCGGTGCTGCAGGTATGCCATGTGCTTTAACATGTGTTTATATGGTAATGGGTGTTACTTTATTGGTGGTTTGTAATTGTATTTTAATTGGTATATTAATTACCATTATTTTGTCTTGTCTTCCACTTATTGTCTAATTCACATTGTACTGTACTACCATGTATATATATTGCTTTTGTTTTTCCTATTAATATTGCTTCTCTTTCTTTTATTTATTCTCTCTTCCCTTTACTCTTTCTCTATACTAATCTACTCTAACTCCTACCTCACAGATACTACAACTCCAATTATAACCAAGCCAGCAATGTCTTTATTTGCTGAGGAATCTGACAATAAACCAATAGAGACTACCGATCAAACTAAACCGCAGCATATAATTGATGTATTTAAACCAGCTCCTATACCAGCTCCTAAGCCAAAACTAACTTCACGCCGTGTGGGAACCAATCACAATAGAGATTACAATTCATCACCTTTAGAAAAACTACCAGTTACAGTTACACTAGAAAAAGTATTAGCAAAAGACAAAGAAAAAGAAGAAGGATCAGAAGTTATGGGGCTTAAATACCTCCATAGACCCCCCCAGTCTCGAATTGTGAATTTACCGGCTATGGCTACTGCATCATTAACCAATCGTTCAAGTGTGACAGTGCCGTCTACCAATCATACAATGGCTGCTATGGAAGCAGATCAGAAACTGATTGGAGAGGAAAAAGGAAAGGGCACTGCATCACAGACCAATCGTTCAAGTGTAACAGTGCCATCTACCAATTGTACCATGGTTGCTATGGAAACAGATCAGAAACTGGTTGGAGCAGAAAAGAGAAAGGGCACTGCACCACAGACCAATCGTTCAAGTGTAACAGTGCCATTTACCAATCATACAATGGTTGCTATGGAAACAGATCAGAAACTGGTTGGAGAGGAAAAGAGAAAGGGCACTGATAGGATGGTTGTAGAAGGACCTAACAATAAAAATATGGGCGATATTGTGATTAAATCCTCTAAAGGTTGGTGTTTTTTGGTTGGCTTATATTTCTATTGCTGCCTTGTGGTTGGATACATGTCGTCTAGTCCACTAACGACTCTAACCACAAGATAAATTGATATAAAGGTATCAGATCTATTATTATATTATGCTGCCCATCTACTACACGTCACCATACTAGCATACGCCATATTATTAATATTATTATAATATAATACTATTTTACTAACATAATATTATAACATTATATAATTATAATCATACTATCAAGCTAATAGATTATCATGCTAATATATTATTAAACCCCCGTAAGATATACTGTATACTATATACTGTATACTATATACTGTATACTATATATTCCTAAACTGTTACACTATTGTATGGTATAAGTTCTAAAGGCAGTGAGTGGGGTATAGGTGTATCAGTGATGTTTGGGACCGAATTTCAAAGTACTGGTAGTCTGTGTTCCACCAATAATATTACTGCTTATTCTACTATCTCTATGAAGTCCTCGGATATTGGTGGTAAGTCATTCCTACCATTTCACCGCACTGATCATTATTTTAACCTTTTATTATATTTCCGATCTATTAGGTGTGTTAGATATATATATATTGTGTATTGTATATGTATATAAGCAAAGCAAAACAATATACTACACTATGCTACTACCCTACCTTACCTTACCCTACACTACACTACATTACACTACACCACACTACACTCCACCTTGACTTCATACATCCTTTTCTTTTTTAACCTTTCTTTTAAATTTTAACCATCCAATCAGTAAATATCAGCGATAAGATATCACAGAATATAATTAAGAATGACGTGATAAAAGGAGGCATTAAACCCTCGTTGGTTAATCCTGAATCGACCCGTATTCCTAAGGATTCCAATAAAGTCAACCTGTTTGGTGATGATGACGAAGGTGGGTGTAGCGGTTGGTTAGCGTATGTATGTATACATAAGAAATATATTACATGAAATTATTAATTTATAAAAGGATATATAAAAATTCATATATGAATTTATCAAATGATACCCATTGGTGATTACATAAACTAACATGGCTATGTCATGCATCCATTTATTCATTCGTATGTCCTCTGATGTATGCACTCTTCATTGGTATAGACATACATATATCGAAAGGGTATGATAATGGATCAATAGTGGATGGTATTTTAGATCAGTTTATATGGCCTATAGGAAAGTAAAATTTTAATAAAAACTATCCTATTGGATGATTTTTACCAACTACAATCACGACACCTATGAATCATGTGCGTTCTTCAGTAATACACACTTTATATATGTATATATGGATATCATTACTATATTTGGACTGACATCACCATCCTATCAGATATCCTCTCCATTCTACTTGCAGCAAATAAAGATAGGTCATTGGTTAACCATACTGTCGAATCAACCAGTATGGCTGATATCTCCCTCCCTATTCCTTCTCCATCAATCACAAAACCTCTCATATCAAGGTTGACCAATAGGAAGGCCTCAACAATGAGGCTGGCTGTGGCTGCCAAGACTTCTTTATTTGGTGATAGCTCCTCCGATGACGATGATAATAGCCTTTTCTATTCCAGGACAACCCGGGGCTCAACCAATCCGATAGCTTTTAAGCAGACATTAGCCAAACAAATCATCCCAACTTCATCTGACAACCAATTAGAACAGGGAATATATATAAATGGTTTGATTGAGGCTCAATCAGATATCAGTCAATCATGTTCTTCCATGTTAAAGTTAGAGCCCTCTGTACTTGAAGATGTGACAGATAATGATGATAGGTACGTGACGTCATTGGCGTCACCGTCTTTTCCCATTGATGTACTAGAATTGCCCAATGAGAGCAAACCACCTGTTATAAATACTAATGTAAATAATGAAGTGACCAAAAATAGTGCAGATGCATTTCTTCCACCCTCCTCTATGTCACCTCTTACGACTTCCCCTTCTACATCTACACAGCCAATCACTGCAGCAGTCCCAATTCCTACACCAATGATAGATAAAGACGTAAAGTTGGGAGAGCCAATAGCATCTTTGTTTTGTGAAGTGACCAATAGTAATTCGCAATCCTTATTCTCCCCAACTCCTTCTCCTGTCCCCCGAGATAAAGTCATTCCAACCCGTCTGCCTCGCAGTCATTTTAACCGCTCCTTATGGTTGGATGACGATTCTGATAGTGATATGGATATCTTTACAAAGAAGGCCTCTGTTGTAGAATCCGGCACTATAGACTCGGGGCGAACCAATCAGCAGTCATTATCATCAATTGACAAATTAAGTGACCTATCACCAGGACCCCTCCCTGTAAAGTCACGTTTCCCCGAGAGTACAACCCCATTATCTCCTAAACTTTCCAATTTTCAGAATAGATCTCCATCTGATAACAGTTCAAACGTCAAAAAGAGAGACATGTTTGCCTGATAAACTTCCAATAATATATTCGAACAAAGGTATTGATAGTGAGGTCGCAGATGATGGCAACCCAAGTCAGGGGATAATAATAGGGGTTGTACATTGCTTTAGAAGGGTGAAGGCTTATGTGGACCAGTTATGTTGTTACTGAAACTTACATTGCTGTAAATTATGTTATATTTTATTTTCTTCTCATTCTCTTCCTCTCCCACTCTCTGTGTGCCTCTCTTTCCGTTTCTCTCCCTTTGAGTATGTGTTTCCTTCTCCCTCTTCCTTTGTCCTTGCCTTGCAACGTTTCTATTAATCTAATCTCTTTTACAATGATTTATCTTAACCCTGTCTAGGCTTCCTTAATTGTAATACAACGATAGTATCCATGGTGTGTTTATACTATATAGCATATATGTAGTTCAAGATACTGTCTTCATTCACTAAACATGCTCAAACATGTTACATAGTCTGTATGATATGATATGATATGATATGATAAGATAAGATGTGGTTAATAAAATGTGGTATCATACAGGTTGTATAGATATAATAATGTATACTTACGACCTATGCATTTACATAATAACACAAAAAGAATAATTTAAACTAAATAGAATTAATCAACGTTAATTAAAATTAATTATGCCCCTTTTCATCCACAGACCCTCATCCAGCCAATGGTAACCTATTGAGATTTAGATATGGCCTACTATCCCAAAGTCCATCGTCTCGATTTGATAGTTGTGGATAATGTTCAAGTTGGGGTGTAAATATGTACCGATTCTTTCTCGTATATTGTGTACAGTCAAAAGAAAATGAAGCTCTGTCTGGATGAACATATCCTAGCATTGTTGGCTGGTTTTGTTCAGACAACTTAAATCTAGTATAATTGTGTTTAATAGCTTGGTCTAGTCACGTACTCGCTGATCATTTAGTTTATTAATCTCCAGTATTGACTGCAGTCGTTTACGTGTCTAGAACCGTAAAGAATGCTAGTACGAACACCAAAATTGTATTTTTTTAAAAGTCAAGTGTAAAATAAATAACTCTGTAGCAATGCGTATCTATTAATGCAAAAAACAAATTAGTAGAAATATGTAGTTGTAGCAGCAATTTTTCTTTCAATATTCAATTATATCCAAGTAAATAAAAGGTGTAAGAAAATCTAATCGTTGGATTTTACACAACATTGATTGAATGTTATTTGCCATATAAATTAACAACCTACTCTAAGTTTGATTCATTAAAATTTAGTAAGTATACTATCGGCATCATTAAGATAATGAGCATACATGGATAAAGTATAATTCAATTTTCACCTGTACTTTTGGAGGTATAACACATTACAATACAATACTATCATTAGCAAATTAACTTTTTCGACACTGAAAATTGCGATATAATCCGCCTTTAATCAACAACGGGGTAAGCCACTCAAATTGGACATAATAGGTGGCATCCTACCCCGAATCTATGCATATATTCAGGCTTTGCCCTGAAAACTATAAAGACAAAGAGACGGTTTTGACTAATAAATAAATGGAATCAGGGTCTCCAATACATAACAACCCTGGAAATCCAACAATTACAATTATAATCATAATCATAAGACCTGGTTGAATAAATCCGTATTACTTGTTTCTTTCTCTCGTGTCTCAACCAAACTTATATGTAAAATATCATAATTCATAGAACCATCAAGTAAATTGGAATCAGCAAAATTTAGAAACAGTTAAATTCTGCAGCTAACACAATACTGTACACGGTGGGTTCAAGTTCACGCGAGATGACCAATAGACCAACAGCCATTTTTACACTTAGGCAGTGGAGGTGGGGATGGGAGCAGGAGCCTGCTGAGAAGTGACAGGGGTAGGGGCAGTCTGGGCATGAGAGTAATGACACTTCTCACCGAAGCGGCAGTTACCAGCCATAAAGTAACGGCAAGGGGTGTTGGCCCTGTTGTCGGGGGCAGTGAACATGTCCTGGCCACTGGCCATGGCAGCGAGCTGCTGAGGAGTGGGAGGGACGTGGGCAAAACGGCACACCATGCCGTTGCGGCAGAAACCACGCTGGAAGAAGACGCAGTGGGGGAGGGTGGCGGAGTGGATGACTTGCTGGGGAGGTGCGTACATGTACATGGGAGCCTGTAAAGTAAACCAGAATGAATAAGAATGGGCCGATGTGCTTGAGTGTAGGTTATGTTTCGTATAGAAAATTTGAATTGGGCGGCCTAGAGAACTCAAGGTGTAAGATAAAGCGTGTAAATTATATTTTTATTCTGGTAAGCAATTGCCAATGAACCAACCCTTGCCTAAGTATATATGAATATGAATGAATCAAATTTTGTGACATGAAATATGTTTATGGACTACGTATGTTAGAGCAAGTAGAAAGGTGCTTGTTGCATTGCATAGGTATGAGTCCGTACTAAAATAGTATGTAGTGAAACGTGCATAATAAACGTGCATAATATGTTAGTAAACATGAAAAGAAAAAGGATAAAAAAAAAAATAAAAAAAAAGGAACATTAATTAGTACACAAAGAGGGTTTTCAAAATCATAAAACCCTGTTCAAACCATCTGGAAGAAAGAAGTATAACCACCACTATTACACTTCTATACCTTAACAACCTACGAAAAAGAAGAAGAAAAAAAAAAAAGTGAGTCCTAATATACAAAAATACACATACAGGAGCAGACATGTTGATGTCAGCTCCAGTGTCAGCAGGGGCAATGGGAACAAAGTCAGTCATGATTATCTAAAGAGCCTAGAATGAAAGGACAAAAAATACAATAAATCCAACTAACAACAACACTCCCAAAACAAATCTGCCGCAGATCAAACTATGCTACTTGCACTACAGAGCTCAAGGATTTTCGGACCACGTGTGCATGAAATCGCATGGTTAAACGGACCAATAGAATTCAATGAATATAATTAATGAAAATGGGTAAAGATTACGGTGTGTCGCGAGCTTATCAGATACATGCCTTAGTGATATAATGCCAAAATATAATTTAATATACTGTGGATTGTACTTGCAAAAAAAATAGTTAAGAAATTATTAAAATTTTCAAGCAATTTTTTTTTAGCTGTTTGATATAAAAACAAACAGAATAGATTGGAATACAGAATACAATAATCTAACAATGGGTTTCCAACAAAACAAAACTTTATATCTTATTATATATTTATATTTTGGGATCCGTCAATTATTTACTTACGATCAACTTGATAAAAGTTGGCCATGATTGGCCTGTATTAATAATTATTTTATCCAATATGACTTCATTTACATTATTATGATAGTATTATAATTTTCACATCTGCCTTTCGAGCATCTTAGATCATTATATAGACTACCCAACATACCTAAAATTTATATTTAGTATCTATTATTTATTTATTACCATTCCATCAGTTTTTTCCAGTGTTTGGTATGTTATTTTTTCTATAATCACAATATTCCTAATCTTATCTGGCCTAAGTATGCGACCTATCATATGATCTTAGGTTTATTTTCAAAAAATTAGATCAAGTTGTTACAAATAATAAGAAACTTAAATAAATAAATTATGGCATTGGAAAATCCCTCCCTTCAATGCAATTGTTTCGTTCGTCGCTTTCCTTTTAAAATGTTATCGGCCAGTTCTCAATGTCTGGTTTACATGTTCTATTTCCCTTTATTTTTATTCTAATCAATTTTTGATGTAGTTTACTTACTAAAAGTCTTTTACCTAGACATCTTACTTGTCACATAGAACAAACTTAATCTTTAATCTTACAATTATTACATCCTTGGGTTGTACTATTAGCATATTCAACAGGTCTATAATATTTGGTATACTTCTGATCCCTCTGTCAAACATAACTCTATATATATAGCATATGCAAAGAAACTATTGTTATAATTATATAATTAATTAATATTGGGTTCTGTAGTATTATATATATATATCTAATGCCATATTTAGAAAGTATGCAAAGGTTCTCTCTGAGACATTGTGAATTCCCAATTTTGTAATGATATTAAATAAAAGCTATAGAGTTTCTATTCCAAGTTCTCTGCTTGAAATAGTCGTCTGTTACCCTGAACATAGGTGGAATAATTACTATACTGATTGAAAGAAACGCCTTCCTCTTAACACCTGTAACGTTTATTTGTATTTTTCAACATTTTCCCCTTCTTTACTGTGAATATCATCTATATCTAAATTTTAAGTCATGTACCTCACCTTCAGAATATTTGAAAGTACCTAGACTATAAGAAGTCAACATTAGCAAGTCTACGTATAATTGTCTTGAAAACAATGTTAGAAAAGAAATATTTTTATAATTTAGATATTTGCTTATATACCTATAATTATTTATATTATTAGCAATTACTAAGGCATATATATATTCTGTATACATAAGTACACTTTAAAACATGCCTTGATTCAATATTTTTTCAATTCTAAATAGATATAGGTCACAAAGGATCGAAGATGTACATTTATTTTCAACAAAGTGTATGTATGTACATGGGCAGTTGTGCATTCATGTGATTATACTCAATTGGGACAAGTTTGCTCAGATGGAAGTTAGGGTAGCCAACTTCAAACTATTGTAAGTGCACAATAATACAATAATATTATTCCTAATTACTAATATTACCTGATTATCAAATAAAAACGTTTTCAAATTTTTTTTTGGCAAGTAGTGGTTTTATAAGATTCCAAATACAATTTTGCTTGAGATTTGACACCTCAGTCCTGTCATAATCCTCAAAATGTACGTTTATCATTAATCACACAGAAACTCGTTAATGTTTAAGGCCAGAATACCCAGATGCAATATGATTGAAAATAATAATCTTTTTCCTTTCTTTTTTACCATACTTAAATTTCGATTTCATTGGCTCCTTAGAAGGATAACATGGTATTAGAATTGTATAATTGTTTATAAGGATTCACAATTAAACTAATTCCTATAGCTTGCAGTAAGTAACCCTTTAGACTAATTCATTAATAAAATGATCTTAATATCAATTGATATAATGCATAGGCTTTGTCCAATTTGCCTTAGTCACCCGAGTGTTTTGACTTTCCATTAGTTTATCTACCTCCTTGTATAATTTTATTGGCTGTAGTTGAAGAAGATGAAAAAATATGTCAATTATAACTAGATATACATCACAAGCCAAGTAGCTGTAGTTATAATTATTTAATTAATTGATACTAGGTTCTTTTCTGCAGTGGTGTCCCTTGTGACACAAAAAGATAACGTCATCTCAGACAGTGAGAAGTGAGAAAGGTCTTAGTAAGATCTAGAGTGTCCCGGATATAAAGATCCAGAGGCTGCTAGTAACATAGCACATTCGTTAATGGGATGTTAAATGAAGTGATGAACATAGTATGCAGTGCGATATTATTAATAGAAATAAGATATGATTAACAAGATCAGAAAAAGCATAATCTGCGGGACTGTTGCAGTTTTAACACTTTGTACTGTAAAGGATGGTACAATTTCCCATTTATCAGAATAAGTAATCTTATTTAGATAAGGCAAGAAGAGGTTACTTACTAGGCTACAAGACATCGGTCAAAATATCCATATTTATTTCTTAGAAATTTTACTACGAGAAAAATTTGGGCTATGAATTATAAGTAATTAGTACATTTATGGTAATAGGTATATTGTTAGAATACCTTTAGATGGAGTATAATCAAGCAGGTTGACAGTGGCAGATGTTGATAGCAATAAGCTTGTGACATTTTGCACAAGTATAAGCATATTTTGTTTTTCTACAATTTATATTTACCATATGGGCAAGTGACAATAATATATATTATGCTTAGAAATAGAATCTCGTCAAAGGTAAGTATTTTCTTGATTATATTGTTGCCACACTTGACTATGTTGATTTGTTTGTTTTTTAGCAACCTATCAAAAATCAGTCCTTAAATAGTTAATATTTTGGTTTATAAGTAGATCACGGCTATATAGTAATAATAAATGCACAATAACACATAAATGAAAGTTTTGCAACTATTCGTGATTTTCCTCTAGGTACATATTTATGATTTATAAACAGAAGTGCATATATTGTTATAACCATGTATTGGTAATAGTAAATATAGAGAGGAGCGTATCTGCAATTTATATTTGTTTAGAAGGAGAAGAAATACTGTATTACGGGGAGTTTTAGTGTCCCTTTATATACGCGGAGTATAGATATACTAAGCCATATTTTTATTATGAAGCAATTCAGCAGTAGTTGTCTTGGTTAGGATGTCTAAACATTAGTTATCTGGACCCAAAACATATGGTCTAAAATGGATTATTTACATAGTTGCGGGACCTGTGCCATCGGCTGGTTCCATTTTGATCAGATCATCTGGGATTGCCAGTTAACACCAGCAAATTGCACCAACTATTGCCCCAGACTACATATGTAATCATAATGTCTAATAGCATTGAATTATTATAGTCGTATAAAGCAATGCCTAAATTAGTGAGATATCCCTTTTTTAACACTCCTCTTGGCCTAGATGGATTATTTCACCCAAGGAATAAAAAATATAAAAAAGGCATATGAAAAGAATGTTAACATAGTGACTACTTATCTTTAGTGGGCCACAGTCTCACTAAATGAAGTGTGGTGCACATCTGACAAAACTATGTTAAATATTCTTACTCAGTTTGGCTCTGGTGATTGAGATTTATGGGTGTTGCTAGTCGTTTTGTGCATTACCTTGGTATCACTTTGAAGCTAGAAATGTTGATCGTTCAAATGCAGATTTGAAGACAGTGTGTATATGTAATAAAAAATAAATCTCCTCCCGTAGAGGTCAGTAGAGGGATGTAAGGTTGGGGTGAAGTGTTTTCGGCACTCGTGGATCGTTGACTTAATAGAATTATCAGGCGTTGCGATTATGATGAACCAATTAAGCTTTCTTTATTACCGTGTTGGAAATAATAAGTAGAGACAGGAGCGTTCCTGTAATCTATATTCGTTTAGAAGAAGAAGGAATACTGCATTACGGAGAGTTTTAACGTGTCCTTTTGTATACACGGAGTACAGACATGCTAACCCATATTTTTGTTAGTAAGCAATTCAGCAAGAGTTGTATTGATCAGGATGCCTCAGCATGTTTTATCTGAACCCGAAAACGTATGATCTGAAAGGGCCTATTACATAGTTAAGGGACCTCTGCCATCGGCTGGTTTCATTTTGATCGTCATCTGGCATTACCAGTTAACGCCAATAAATTGCACTAACTATTTTCTCAGACTACATACATATATAATAATAATTGCTGAGACGTCCAATCCAATGGTGGATCTCACTAAGCATAGCATAATACACGTGTGCCAACCGTGTGCATCTTCATGATTATGTACGAAGCGAAGTTATCACAAAAGAACCAAGTGACAATACTCGAATATGCTCATCCGGATCAAATCTTTGTTCTGAAACAGATGAAAATCACCCATAGATAGAGCTTCTCTTTCCACAGATTTTAATGAAACCTGGAGATCTCATACATACGTAGATCCAATCATAAATACACTAACTGTTGGTACTCAAAACAACTGACCCAGAAACAAGAAAAACTCTAACATCTGATAAAGAAATGATCCCCAGTTATCTTCAACCAACTAATTGATCACGTTTTAATTGTAACATATAGTCTATCCTAGGCAATTTTCCGTACAATTTTTTACCCAATATTATTTGACGCAGGTCAAATTGAATCAACCAGAAAAACTCCAGCGAAATGTGACAGCGTCCTAAGTCGTACGAGTGTAGGCAAAATAGAGCCTACTCAAAGCTCAAAGATTATCAACCAATATTGACAAATTCTTAAGTATAATGTGCCTAAAATACAGCCAATTAATAATTTTTGTGTAATACCTAATAAGAGATTTTCCTTTCAAGGGGATTTTTATTAAAAAAAAAAAAAAAATCCGACCCAGTTATAGCGAGAGCTTATTAAAATATGCTTATTATTGATTGGTCCACCGAGTTAATAATAAGCTCTGTGATACCTAGTATGTGAGTTGAATATTGTCAACCTCTATATTGTAGTCAACGATCCTACTGGACGTCTAGTAACTTGTTATCAATTGGAGTAGTTTAGATAATTTGGAGCGATAATTTTAGGCTTTGATAGGTGTTGACTAATAATATTGTTTAATGATATTTCCTGCATAACTCTGTATATAGAACTATAATGAATGCTAGCACAACTGGCTTTCTTTTATACTTGTAGTGATTACTAAGCCAAGATTTTGAATTCCGTGTATCAAAACATTGTCTTAAATGTTATATTATGCTCCTGATTCCTTGATCATATAGATTGAACGATGGAAAGTTAAAAACTGACAGCATATTCTAGATGTGGAAAGATTGACACGAGTTAAAAATTGTCTTCAATTAATATTCTGTTGCCTATTGGATAAATTTAGCATATTTTGTAAGGATCTTAAAAGCGTTTGGGTCATTCAGCCGGCTTAGATTAGGTGTAGCATAGGGGAAACACTATTTTCACTAATTTAAATTTCATAAAATTAAGCATAATTTAATTTTTTCTATATATTTATATATATATATATAACGCAATATTGGCGTTGATTGATTTTGATTTGCAAAAGTTCACTGTGGAAAAAAACCGAGTATCAAAATTAGTTAATATGAGCTAATAGAAAAACAAATCTGCATCTTCAACTCTATTACAACTATCAGCCAATAGAAGCTAAACGATAAGGGATGCTAGATAAAACAAATGCATATGCTTAGTCAGGTTAACTAGCCTACATGTAGAGTTTCAATGTATTGCACACGACTTCAATAATATGAAAATAGGAGCTGAATTTAACCTTAGTATAACTTAATAGATTTAAAAACCTATGGATATTGCTATCCCATTCTTGATTATTAGGTAGTAGACCGAATCCAACAACCGTTATTTTGAGATACGGTTTTTATATGATTGGCCGGTAGATCTGCCACCATATTAGGCTTAAGATATGGCAGTAAATCCACAGTGCTGATAAGTATAAATGAAAGAAAATGATAGGGAAAGACAACGTTACTTAATTTTTAATTTTTTTAATTTAAACACAACTCGAAACGGATTCTTCAGAAAACATACAAAAATGCGTACCATCCAAGATATATGGCTATCAGGCGATGGGTGTGAAGAATTGGTACGTGCTATTGGGGCCCTTGGGAGTAGCGGTTCTCACCTATTTTATACGTGTCAATGGATAGATGGTTTACAGGATTGTTCCATACAGTCCTCAAATAATTCGAAAGAACCAAGAAAAAGAAAACTATCAGTCATAAGTACGAAGGTCCAAGCGGGTAATAAATTTACACTTGTTTCGTATGAATACAATGAATATAAAAACAATCTCAAACCAAGTATTTCCAAGGAAACAGCTTTCAACACAGAAAAAAGTCAGCCTAGCCTTCTCATTGGAAGCAAACATGACTTAAATTCCTCTGCTAATAGACATCGACAAGCAAGATGTTTCACACCATCAAGAGACCCAAGCGCCTTAATAGTTTGCTTTACTGTACCCAACTCCACTGAGGAAGAAGAAACTTCACTTGATCGGGCGCTATTGTGGCATAATATATTTAGTTTCTACTATCCCAATACTAAAATAATACTAGTAGCTATGGTGCTACGTACAGCAGCAGCTAAGGAAGGAAAATATCAAGAACTATTGGAAGGTGATTTTAAAATAGGCGATATTGATATTAAAACAAATACTTTTGCGAATAGAAATGAATTATCAGAGGATTTTTATGTACCCACAAATAGAACAATTAAGTATGCAATGGTTTTAGAAGATTGCTTTAATAATCAAAAAAAGATATCACTACCTTCCGAACAGGAAGCAAAAACTTTGATTGCAGCCAAGTCCTTGTTAGAACCAACTGGCGCAAAGAGTTCTAATACGACGCTGACTTCATTATACGATTGTGGTTTACTTTGTCGTTGTCGGGTATGGGAGAAATACGATGTAATTAATATATTTCTTAAGGCTGGAGTTGCTGCACAAGCCAACCAACCTGGAAATGCCATACATTTCAATTATAATAGGACAAGTATAGATCCACTTACACATAGTCCGCGTATACTACACCTAGGGCATAAATTGTTGGCAATCAAAAACAAGCTGGTGAAACAGTTGAGACGCCGGCCTTTAGCACATTTGTCGTAGGTTTACTCATCAATTTTGCATAAGTTCTCCTCACCGCTAGAAGTTGAAGATGACTTTGCTGGGTAAGATATTTCGGGGAACGGGAACTTTTCTTGTCGATACTGCTACGAAATCTTTCTGTCGGTCCGAATCTTGTAGATCTGAAGATCGGGTTACCCTTGTCTTCTTTGCCGTCTTCGATGACCAATGGATGATACGTAGTGTTAAAGGAATAGTGCACTTAGTATTACTTTTCAGAGATACCCTTTTCTTAGTCATATTAACACTTGCGCGTAAAACATATTCACTATATTTTTTTGGTTCTTGTTTGTAACCTTAGTTAGTGTTATATATTTTCCCCACCATCGTCTTGACCCAAAATTTACTACCTCCCACATATTTCAAAGTCTTGACAAATCTAACCAATAAAATAAAAGATTGGGGTTTAGAAGTAAGTAAGTAACTAATCAACTGGTGTGGCGCTATGTCGATGTTAGTAAGTCGCAAAAAGTGAAAAGTAGTTAATTGAATCTGTAGTTATTTCCCATCACTCAGCCGGAGCCCAATCAATAAACTAATCTAATTATACTTATCTACATACAAGTATTGTACCGCCAAATCGAGTTTACGCGCCTATACCTCCAATCAAATAATTGTATATTTAAACGTTACGTGCATCAGCCCACTAAAATTAATCTCATCAATATTTTCCTACTCATAAGAGGCTGAATCCTGGCCTACTATTAAAAAATGTATTTAAATTTATACGAGTATCAGCCCACTATAATCAATCTCGCCATTATTAGCCCAATCATAAGAGGCTGAATTCTGGCCTCTGGTGCACTTTTTATAGAAACGGGAAAAAGTCAGGACAATGACGCATGTCATGTGGCGGATTAGAGTGTAAGCATAACTAGAAGCCTCGTCACAACCGCACAGTGCTTAATTTATACTATACTAAACGCATGATAAAGTAAGACTAAATTCAGATCAAACTGCATACCTAATATAATACAGGAAATAATCAAGATCAAAATCTTTACTCTGTAGTTTTAATAGGCAATCTCCATTATTTGATTAAAAGCAGATAATAAATAAATAAGGAATCATTGGAACGTATTACATAGGTGCCAACACTTTCCTTCTTTAGTACGATTAGATAGTGAAGAATACCCAAGGAAATAAACGCCCGATTGACAATCCAAGATTGTTTCTAATAAATTTTATCTCGGTATAATTAGATTAGGATACCAATTGGTTCGAAGCTCAGGCATGGATTTTTTAGAACAGGTTTTTCAATTAACTTTAGATCCAACATATAGATCTTTACTAGCTTACCGCTTTGATATGCTCCTATAATGTCTAGTTGGGCCAGTTCTAAAAGGTGGGTTTAGCCACTGCTAGGAGGATTGATATGGTCGTTTAAAGAGCATATGAGGACTTTATATCAAAGAAGTTCAAGTTTGGGATGTTGATATGTTACGACCAGAATTTCTGAGCAAAGAAATCACAATCTCAAAGTGTTCAATATTTGTTTTGTTACAGCTTATTCATTTATATTACAAGAACGTAGCTTTTTATTAACAATATCCTAATCTAATTATACCGAGATAAAATTTATCATATACAAATAATTATTTGCACGTATTGCATCACTAATCGTCCAATGAGCCTTAACTACAAATAATTAAAGGATAGATAAAAGTTAACCAATAAGATGGCACAGAGCGAGGTAAGTTTCATAAATGTACATATGGCTCTAAGATTATATCACCAATTAGATACAGGATAAAACTGTCAATTAATTGCTAACATTGAATATAAACCAGCCCCTATGTTTGAACAATAAGTAATACTCAGTTTTCAATATGTATGAATCCTAAGGAGGTTGGCAATGCTAATGCTGACATAGTAGCAAGCAATTTAATAACTGTCATTGGTATTAGATGCCCCTGCATTTACTGTATGACAATATTTAATATATACATTGACAAACAGCACATTGACACACTACATATATATACATATGTATATATGAATCGCTAACCTATGAAGTAGGAAGGAAATGAATTCAGTAAATTTTCTTAATAAAGGATAAGTGCAAACACCAAAAGAATATATGTACTATTATGCATATAATCGGATATACCCAAGGTTAGAGTTCTCTATTGGTAGTATCATTCATATATAAATTCTAATATAACTAATAGCATAGAGTAATTATATGGGCCTGTTGGAACCAAAGCATTCAGTGCACTTCCACAGCTTATTTTATTATGTTGCAAGACTGTTAACTCCGAATGAATACGTAGTTTGGCCGAAGTTCTGATAACAAGCGGATCATGAAATGATCGGTCCAATATTAGTTAATTACATAATGCTCTCACCTAGGTAAATTGTTTTGTCAATACATAGTATGTGAGCACTTACATTAACGAAGCAATTAGTTGAAGAGTCATTCAAATGAGGATACACTAATATTGGCCAATCAGGATCTTTATGATTCGTTCCATTTACAATAATGAACAGAGCTTTAATTAACACCCGTCAGGAAAGGATAAAAGGAACGGAAACAACTGTTGCTTCTTCTGATAGTAACAATACCTTAACCATATACACAGTCACAATTAGATTACAGTTACTACATATACAATACATGCCAGGTAAAAAGCTAAAGGCTTCTATATCTATCATTCAACAAAAGAAAGTTCAAGAGCAGCTAGCTAGAGCTTTAGCCTGTCGTTTACCTGACGACAATAGCTAGATAGAACTCAGTACAACATATACTAGCCCTGGTCCTATTTCCAATAGAGACTCATAGATATATTGACCACTTGTAATGTCTTACTAATTAATTATCAAGTTTGTGCATAAGTAGGCATGTGTTTAAGACTAAACCGTACGGTGTTGATATATATATATATATATATATATATATATATAACG